>CAIGRO010175609.1:0-18029 GCA_903798355.1 Fraxinus baroniana
GGTGAAAGTGTATTTGATTTTTAGGGTTTGAGATTGAAATTTGTATATATAATATTAAATATTTAAAATATCAAATACCTGAATTTTGATTAAAAAACTTTTATACCTGGTTTTTAATTTTGAAACTTTAAGGACCTGGTTGCATGTAATTTCCTCTTATTTTAATGGGTTTGCGTGCATTTTGAAGAGTGAAAAAGAACCTAACACCGCCATACGTTACCAGACGAAATGAAGAAGCATTTATTTTTTATTCATTTTATTTATAATATAAAGATTGTTATTTTTTATTTTATTTAACGATGAAAATTATATCGGTAAACTTAATTCATGAAATTTTATTATTATCATGAACTTCATTGCTAATGTTTAATTTATTGGGCCTTAGACAACCGCCTAAGTAATCTTACGCCTGAGCTCACTCTGCTTACATTACACTTCTCGGATATTAATGAAGAGGATGGATTATGGAGAATATCTTAGACGACAATTTAATATTTTATACATTGATATTATCATTATATGTTAGTATATGCCAAGTGTAATTAGCACATAACTTCTTGTTGGGGAAACGTTTCTACCTTTTATTTTTTGGCATTTTCACCCTTATTTTTCACATTTCATTGCGTAAAATGTCATTTTCACCTCTTTAAATTATGAAATTATGAATATACCACCCTCTTTAAATAAAACAAAAATAAAAATTAACAAATTAATTGCAACCACAGTCCCAAATTTTTCTAAAAAGCGTAAATAAGTCACAAATAAATTATTAAAAGGGTAATTAGTACATAATGTCTCTATGTTTCACTGTTATTGTGAAAAACGTCCATATCTTTCATTTTTTTTTTTTTGGCATTTTCACCCTTAATTACATATTTGATTACTCACCACCATTTCTATCCATTTTCATCCAATTTCTCAATAAAAAAATTTGAAATCACGAATATAACTCTTTAATAATTTATTTGAAACTCATTTGCATTTTTAATTTTTAAATAAATTTAATTGGGACTCGTTTGCACTTTTCTAAAAAATCGATTTTTTAATAATTTATTGGGGACTATGGCAATTTAATTTCTAAAAAATTGGGAGTATGATTGCAATTTAATTCTTTAGCTTTTTATTTAAATAGGAGATTATATTCACTATTTCAAAATGGTTGAAAATGGACAGAAATAATGGTTTGCGCAATGAAATGTGTAATTAAGGGTGAAAATGCCAAAAAATGAAAGATATGAATATTTTTCGCAATAACGGTGAAAGATGGGGACTATGTACTAATTACCCTTTTAATAATTTATTTGTAACTTATTTGCGCTTTTAAAAAAAAAAAAATTGGAACTGTGATTGCAATTAGTTTTTTCTTTTTCTTTTTCTTTATGAAAGATGGGGACTATGTACTAATTACCCTTTTAATAATTTATTTGTGCTTTTAAAAAAAAATTTGGAACTGTGATTGCAATTAGTTTTTTCTTTTCTTTTTCTTTTTCTTTTTCTTTTTGTTTTATTTAAAGAAATGGTTATATTCTTCATTCATAATTTTTAATTGAGAAAATATGTGAAAATGACATTTTGCGCAATAAAATGTGAAAACGTCAAAAAATGAAAGGTAAGAACGTTTTCCAAAATAACAATGAAATATGGGGACGTTATGTGCTAATTACCCATTGATAAAATATGGGATAGATATTTTGTAATAAATCATTAAAAGATACTCTATAATGATTAATTATAAGACATTCAATTTTTGAGCAATGAAAGTCATCAAATGAAACTTATATTTTAAGTAATGAAGATTAATTTGTAATAGGCTGGACCTCTCCTAGCTTTTATGCTAGATTTCAAGATACAGATGGACATACTTATCTATATTAAACTATAAATGCAACCCATCATATTCATTTAAACTAAAATCATTTCCATCAACAATCATGAATATATACTAATGATATCTGTTTAATGACTACCTCACCAAGACGAATAAAAGAACACTCGATATTAGTCGCTTCGATATGATCTACAAGATTTTATAATTTTTTTCCTTTTCGTGGCTGTAAAAGTTAATCAACGTGTAGATGAGTGTCATGGCTAAAGATCATTTCTCGACTCGATATAGTGTTTTTCAAATTTTGTATATTGTGTGAGGAGTTGCCTTGGCTCGATAATCAGTTACTTTTTGTTAAAGTAGTGGACTTGACATGACCACAATCGAGTGGTACCCAGTTTTTGTGTTTAGATTAATTTCCAAATTCAACCCGCAGCCGCTACCCTTGAGTGCGTACTGGGTAAACCTCGCTCCATGTGCAGTAGCCCGCAAACTATACAAGAGAGATAAACCGTACTAGGCAAACTCAGTGCGACGGGCTCGATCGAGGAAGTGTTGGCAAGGAAATATTAGGGAAATTAGTGAAAGAATAACTAATGATAATCAATTAAGAGTTAAATCCAAATAACATCTAAATTAATATGCAGAAGATTAAAATTAAATCTAAACAATAGTGGGTTAAAGAACTTTCTATCCTATGTTAAGCACTATTTAAATTGCTTTGCTTTTTCCCCCCCAAAAACTGCAACTTCATCATAAAAATTAAGGGTAAAAGGAATTATTGTTGCAATTAATTATCATTAATGAGTCGAGTTCATCTTACGTCAATATTTAAGGACTTTGACTACTAATTTCACAGTGGAATTCCAAGCTGATCCATCCAAAGCTCAAACAAGCAATCAAGTTTAGGTATTTTCGAAATCAGCATCATTTTGCTGAGGCATGTTGATGGTAAAATTTCACATGAGTTAAATATAAAAATATTAATCAAGATATAAGGACTTGATGAAATCCTCTTTAAAAGGTTGATTTTCTAATATGGAAGCTCATCTTAATACTGTAGCATATTTTGAATAGTGATTTTTTTTTTGAAAATATGTGATTAAAAAGTAGGGAAAAATCTTGAGTTAAGTGTTAAATATTTTATTGTGTGAATGTGTGGTTAAAAATGTGTATGTCGAAAAAATATTTTGAAAGAATGAGACAAATAGGGACTGAATCAGACACATCACACATATATGATATAACAATTGAAAATAAATTAAGCCCATGTTTGGTGTAGATTAAAATTAAATTTTAATAGATTTTGATAAAAAAAAATAATAAATTTATTGTTGAGAAATTATTGGTACCATGAATGTGATAAAAATTAATTGTTGATTTAGACTCAAAATTTTAATTTGATTTCGAATAATATTGTGGGCCAACATTTGTAGGATATGCCAAGTAGTGGGGGGAGAATTCTTGAGCACGCTTGCCGGGGGAATGTTTTGTGGAGCCTACATCGTCATATATAAAAATGAGCTCATTTGGTAGAGACTAAAATCAGATTTTTAATAAATCTTTATAAAAATTGATGAAATGTATGGTTAAAATGATTAAAATGATTTGTTAATTTTGATTTAAAAATTTAATTGAATTTTAATCCAAACCATGGTCGCAATGTCAGTCAAGCCCAGTTTTCTATAGAAATGCAGCATCATCATCATCATCAAATGGAGAAATATATCGAAACATAGAGCATTAATTCATGGACACGTGTAAGAAAGAAAAAAGAACAATGCTATGGGTACAAGAAATTACCCACAGAAAATGGACAAAATACACACAACAGGTGGGACCTGATTTTTTTAGCAATATTTAATTCACGTGGGTCCCGCCTCCCATGTGAGTGGAATTCAAATATCGGCAAAAAATCTGTATTTTTCCCGTACTTGCAGCCTTTTTCTAGAAACAATTATACATGAAGTTGTTCTTCACGTGTAAGTCAAATTTATGTTTTTCACACTGTGTGCAAAACTTAAGTGTAGCAACAATTTTCAGATTTAAGATCTCTGTTTACTTCACTATCACGTTGGATCAGTTCATCTAATATTTTACTTAGGGACCGTAAATGTAATTAATTAAATTACGTTCAATAACTGGCCCATGCAAATAAACCCTTATATGAACTGCATTTTTCAACTAGAATTTCTCTCTATTGAGGGATTTCAATTCATGTTAACAGTCGCCCCCATGTTTGATATGATCAACTTATAGGAATAAATAAAATGATCAACTCTTCTGCAGATATCTAGAGATCCTTCCTGCTTTGCAAAATGTCCTTTAAAGATTGGAAGAATCTCAAGACCCGACAATTTATGACCTACTTATCATACTGTATGAACGTCAAGATTGACATAAAGCTTGACAGAATACCACGTGTCATTCTATCATTACAGTTTTTTCATTTAATCATCGACTGCTACATAAAATTATGTCAAATCTTTTTGACAAAGTAGCTTTATCCATGACCTATTGTTTGCAGAAAAATAATAAAAAGCAAAAAACTGACCTGCTGGCAATGAATTGAAAGCCAGACATCAACGCTACATTTAATCTTCTACAGTATAGAACAATACCGTTAAAAATGACGGTACCATGTTGATTGCAATGTTCAAACTCTGGAGTCAAAAGGGATTATGTTAAGATCCTTAACAGTACACATGAAATCCCTATTTTTTGAAAACTAAAACAAATTTTCACGTTAAGATCAAGATTTAAGACAATAAGAAACAAAGGGACCACAAATTGTCCAAGTGCATTGATAAAAGAAAAAGTACTGTGCAGAAGTGAATTATCAGCTTTAAAGAAAACCCTAATTAAAGAAAGTTATTGCATTTAAATAGATAAGAAACAGCAAATTCTGGCAAACAAAAGAAATCAATCACAAGATGAAATTTGGAAAATAATCCAAAAGCTCAGAAATAAAGAAGAAATGAACACGTGCACACAATCTGTAAGTTCTGAGCATACCTCAAACAAAATCAAATGTAAAAAAGCAAGCAAATGACAATGACTTCACACTTCGTTTTCCTTGGATAAGTGGATAAGTCTAGTACGTAATATTGAACATGACTGAACTATACGATCCACCTTACCAAGACCCTCCAGCTAACATCCCATTCCAGTACCCATTGGATTCTCCTTGCGTTCTATCTGACTCGAATTCAGTGGGTGCGACCGGCTTCGATTCCTCAAATGGAAAAAGAAGTCTTGATGAATTTGTATGATCTTGAACCCCTTGCAAATTTTCATAACCATTTTCAAATCCATCTAGGGTAAAATTAAGGTTTGGCTTGAATTCAGTATTCAAAGGAAATGCAGATGAATACATCGTGTTGGAATCCGAAACTGGCATCGACATAAAATTATTGGTTAGTCCTCTTGAGGTGATCCCTTTCTTGAGAAATTCCATAACTGGAATATGAGATGAATTGGCAGAAGAAGAAGAATTAGGGTTTGCTGGATTTAGGGTTTTCATGTGATCATCAAAAGGTAAAGTAACAAATTCTGATATTCCATTATAATGACCACTATTGGGTGGATAAGCTAAATTCAAGTCATGCCCATCATTTATCTTAGGGCTTTGAGAAGAAAGAAATTGTGGGGTCAGATCTGGAATTTTCTTTGATGAAACTGTTGATGATGATGATGATGAACAAGAAGATCTCTTGTTCTTTCTTGTACCGCCACCCACTGGAACATTTCTCAAAGATCCCCCATCAGTCCAATACCTTCTACAAGTCTTGCAAAAGAACCTTGGCTGAGAGAGACTGTAATTGTTGTAATAACAGAACTTTGTGTTTGTAGAATTGCATCTTGGACAGTTCAATGCTTGTTCCTTTTCAGGCCTTGGCTTCTTTTCTATGGCTGGCTTTGAGATTTCAACCGCCCTCGGTGAAACCCCAATACCCTGAAGAGAAAAGGATGTTCGGGTATTAAGCCGTAATCTCAATTACGAGAGCAATAATAAGCAAAATAATATCTAAAACAGCCTACAAACCCAGAGATTTATCGTAGTTCATTCTCAACGTCAAGTAGGGGCATTGAAAAGAAAGCAAAAATTAAAAATTAAAGGGAATTACTTTACATTTTTTAGGGCTACAACATTAAACCAAGAAAAGAAAGAAAAATAATTAGCTTTGGAAATCCTTTTTCAGATGGTGGAAGAGAGAGAGAGAGAGGGAAAAAAAGTGAAAACTACTTCCTAAACATAGGCAAGAAACCATCTCAAAAGACTAAATTCAAAGGAACAAAGATTAGTGGGGGCTGATCATCTGCAGATAAAGTTAATAGCTTTGAATTTTTTTCCAAACCCAAAGCAAAGACATGCTAAAATCCCAACCCTAGAAAGATGTTATCTTGATATGATTGAGAAAAACACGGTTTATTTCTTTTGCTTTACCTGTGGCCACTGAGTAGTATCCATAACACGAGATGGAAAAAGGTGTAGAGAGAGTGTCAAAGGAAAGGAAAATCACCCACTTTTCAGCAGCTGGTTTTAAAGCAAGAAAGCAACTTAAAGGACTTTCTTTGGCGGTTCCATGCTGGTGAGTGGAAATTGTGTGTGGCGGGGTGGGGTGGGGTGGGGAGGGGTGGGGTACTGTTCACTTGACAAACTTATATAAATATGTTTATTATTTATTTATAATGGAATGGAATACTTCATTTTAAAAAGGGAAATTGGAGCATTGGTCTTCGATCTATTGTTCCATTAGTAAGTTGATCTTCGATCTTTAGAAATTAGAACAATCAGCCTGTAATGACAACATAGACTTCATTCAGGTTTTATCAAATTGTCATGTAATCATCATGAAAATATCCCTACTTTAAACTTCTGATCAAAAATTAAAATTTTGATACTAAACCCCTGTTTGGTGGGGATTAAAATAAGATTTTTAATAGATTTTGATAAAAATTAATGAAATGTGTGGTTGAAAAGTTATGGAACTCAGGAATTATATGGTTAAAATTAATTGTTGACTTTAATTTAGATTAAAATTTAAGTTTTAATTTTTACCAAACAGGAGCTAAACCTAATTTTATAGTTGAATTAACGTGAATCGCATAATGATATAATAGTGATTTGCATAATTAGAGTATGTTTGGTGCACATTAAAATGAGAAAATGCATTCTTTTGAAGTGATGTGATGAGAGATATGTGGTTAAAAAAAAGGAAAAGTTATTGATGTGATGGAAAATATTATTTTATTGAAGAACGTGTGGTTGAAAATGAGTAGAAGAATGAGAATGAAAAAAATAATATGGGATAAACAGGGGCTAAAGGTCGATGACCAACAATTTTATGTTGATTGCACTTGTTCATACATACACCTTTGGAAGTCGCTTAATTTAACGTTAGTCAATGTTCTCTTTCAGCAAAAACCACCTGAACTAAGGAAACTTCGAGGTTTAGCTTGGAATAGTAATTCAATTTTATGAATTTACAAAACCCATTTTAAAATTTGAATTTAGTGTCTACTCTCAAGACGTTGAATAATATTGTCCAAAAGTATCTCCAAGCATGATATAAAATAGATTTAAATCTCCAAAATGGTCGAAGTGTTTCCAATTGAGAAAGGCAAAGGTAATATAAATTGTATTTTCCGACAAAAAAAATAGAAAAATAAAGTTAAATTTACATACGGATGTATGTAAATTCGTTTGTTTCTCATTAATTAGGGAAAAAAATGAATTTTGAATAGTATTTTTAGGATTCGTATGGTTAAAAAATAGGAAATTTTTTTATATGTGCCAAACATGCTAAATGTTACAATGCTAGCATTTTAACTTTTTTTTTTTTTTTATTTCGTTAAACAATTTTCATCGACATTCACTTTATCAGACCATCGCGAGTAAATTAATAAAAATATACAATTAAATTTGATTGACCAAAAGAATTTCTCCGGGCATCAAACGTAACTTGTGCTTGCTTGGTAGAAGTCATATATAAATTGTTGAAATTTTACATTGATAGAAATAAATGATTGATAAAATTACAGTATTTGTAAGTTTATAATTAAGATTTAACTTTTAATATGATCTTCAAATTATAATTCCATTATAATTTAAAACCAAATAAGCCCTAAAATTAGCTGTTAACCATAGAAGAAATTTCAGAGAAGGCCTCTTAAAATTGATCAAGAAAAAACGTATTTTATTAGTTATAATTTTTAAATCGTCCTTTATTGACAACAAGTATTAGAGCATGTTTGGTAGAGCTACTATTCGATTAAAATTGAAAATATAGTCGTTGTTGGGTCTCACTGTCTAATAAAAATCAATAATAACAATTAATTTTTTAATTTTAGTCCAATTTTAATCTCTACCAAACACACTCTTAGCCCTTATTTGATTATCATTATTTACAAAATATATTTTTTTTCTCTTTATTTCAATAATTTATTTTTCAATAAAATAATATTAAATGCAAATTTGAATTTTTTATTTTATTTTTTAACCACACATTATTCATCTATCTACTATTTAAAAATATATTTTCTAAAAAAAATTAGGGTTCAAACAAGCTCTATTTATAGACTAAGGAAACACGTGGCAAAATATGGTGGCGAATAATTTGGGGCCTACTTAAAGCCAATTGGAGGACGAAACGTAAAGTGGAATTTCTCGGGAGAGTTGAGAGTGGACCCCAAGACTTGCGGCTGGCCAATCTGGACCGTAAAATCTAGAGGGAATCGCAGATGATTGGACATCCTTACGTCATAGTTGACAATACGTGGACAATGATGCTGGTGCGTCACATGTCAGTGGAACCCTCCTAATTTCGAATTTCGAAATATTCGTTTAACTGTTAAGTACTGTAGTTACGATAAGATTGTGTTCGTATTAAGGGTGTGTTTGTCGTCCTTTAAAAATTAAATTATTTGCTACAATATCATTTTTTCACTACACATTCACACAATAAAATATTCTACACACAAACTTAAAGTTTCTTTAAATTTTAACCACATATTTCCCAAAAAATACTATTCAAAACTCTATTCTTTCTCCCATAATGGGAGACAAACAGGGGCTAAATATTTTTAGAACCTGTTTGGTAGAGCTCAAAAGTTTAAAATTAAAAATATAGTCGTTATTAAGTTCCACTCGTCTAACAAAAGTCAACAATAACGGTTGATTTTTCAATTTTAATTCGATTTTAATCTTTACCAAACACACTCTTAATATTTCTCTTTCCTAATAAATTAAAAATATTGTAAAAACATATTAAATAGATTATATCATGATCAAATTAATTACATATTAAGTCGATCTAAATATATTTTGAATACCTACATACTACGCATATTGAGCCCATGTTTGTCCCATATTATTTTTCTCATTTTCAACCACATATTCTTCAATAAAATAATATTTTCTATCACATCAATGACTTTTCCTCTTTTTTCAACCACATATTTTCCATCACATCACTTCAAAAGAATGCATTTTCTCATTTTAATGTGCACCAAACACACACTGAATAAAATGAATTCAACCTAAATACTAAATAGTAAAAATGTAAATCTCCTCTTTCACTCCAAGTGTAGTTAAAAATCACGTCAAAAAATCGAGTCGAAGAGTCAAGGCACAAGCAACAATGAGAGGCATAAGAGACGTGAAGCGTAGTTGAATTTTGATCGTCAGGTTTTTGGTTTGAAGTGATAATTTTTATTTTAATATTTATTATTTTATTGAGTTAGGTTAGATTTGATTGGGTTTTAATAGATAACCCGAACCCAGCCCAAGCCGATCTAAAATTTAATTTCCTAACTCGAACATGTTCGAATTGATTTTTGTCCAACCCTAATACTAATAGAGGAGGGAGAAGGTCGATGATGACAACAAAACCATGATTCATCTTACAATATTAGTAGATTGAAAGAAATCATAATGATCATAGACATATGTTATTAGTTCAATTAACTAATATATAAACTAAGAGCTTGTTTGGTACTGCTTAAAATCCAATTAAAATTGAAAATATGGCCGTTATTGGGTCCCACCCGTCTAATAAAATTATAAAAGTCAACAATAACGGCTATATTTTCAATTTTAATCTGATTTTAATCTCTACCAAACACCCTCTAAATTAGAAGCAAGATCATAGACACATCGTCTGAACGAGCACATATTGTGTAATTCAATTGGTTAGTCGATTATGCATAGAGATCAAAATAAGTTCAATAAATCAGCTTTGAACTAAGATACGAATAGAGACTCCTTGCCCACTTTATTGATACATATTTATTATACTTGATTGAAGATAATAAAATTTGTTATCTCATCCTTTTTTCTTCGATATTGTCTAACTCAACATTTCAAATATGACTTATAAATTTATTTGTATCGAACATTAGGTAAGATCAATATGAACATATTACAAACTCGATCCCACTTAGACTCAACTAAAAAAGTGGATAGAGCTTTGTCTCTTGAAATATATCTGGTCAAATAAACGACTTTCTATGGCCCTTTTTTTATGTAAAATTTGGGGGACAACATAGGATAATGATGATGTACAATTGTTAAAAAGTAGAAAGTTTCGAGATGACCTTGTCCATAAAAGATGGATACAACACATCACTTTATTTCATTTTCATAAAAAAAGTTACTTCCTTACAAAATAAGTTACCCTTTCTTTTTGGTCGGGTAATTTCTAGTAGTCCAACGTTAGTGGGTTCACTAATTACTTACTATTAGAACCGTTCAAACATTTAGACGAAAATCAAACCGGACCCCACTTCTCACTTTTTCTTCCTAATCAAGGATTTCGTTGTGTTTTTAGTAACATAAAACATAAAAAAAATGTTAATGCTTTGACAACACAACTCAAAAGCTGAATTTCCGCGTTCACTTCATAGTTAAGGATCGATAAATCAATGGGGGGGCACACTCTCCATTCAAAGATATCATTCTACCAATCCGTACATTAAGGCAATCTAAGATGGCCCATTGCCATAAAAATCTCACTAATTATAGCTATTACATCTTGTTTATTACTAATCCAGCACGATAAGCTCAAGAATGGAATAACGTCAAAGCCTACTTTTTCTGTGGGACATTTATGTCATGCCCGGTAAGATAAATTGTACAGTATTAAAAAAAAAAATTGCATGCTCCATAGATCCTCATCCAAGAGATATCAATTCTTCCAAATCTAACAAAGATAAGTGCTTTATCCGTAGAAGGCGCTTAAAAGAAAAACGAGCTAAATTATTGCCTTTCGTACAATCTTGATCTATCTAGTTTTATTAATCAAATTGGTGTTTTAAGTTTATTAGCACGCGATATGTGAAAGGAACAATATAATGAATAAAATGTAATATTTTCTATCAAACATGCCATAAAGGCGTGTTTGTACGCAATACTAACCATCACAAGAAGGTAAAGCTTGAAGATTAAGTTTTGTACTCTAATTTCTCAGTCCACCTAGTGGTGTGGCGCCAAGCCAACAAATCTTTCGACCAAATCCCATAAAAATTGTACATGCGAGGAAGGACATTGGTTGAAGTAGGTTCTTCTTTTTCATCAATCATTTTACACTATTCTTTAAATGCTACTAGTTTTTACTATACAACAAAGCTTTCTTTATCATCCAAGGAGGCCATGATAAAAACTACATAAAGTAAACCATGGTATAATGTTTATGATTATCTCTTAATTTTTATTGAAGTTTTTCAGGGTTGGGGTGACGTTGTTAAAATAAAGAAACAATTCTCTTGCATAAATTAATGGCAAGGAGAACAAAATTCTTACTCAAAATACAACATTGTACTTGTTTTTCTCCGGAACAACGGAGTTATCCTAATGTTGAACCTTGAACTTACTCGTTTAACTTGCAAACAGTGATGAACTTTTGTACTGCATTATGATACTGAGTTCCCTGAAAACAATATCCACCGAAAAGGACATGTTAGTATAGATCTCAAACAATGATATGGAAGAAAATATCGGTTTTGGAGCAACTTGATTGGAAACTCATACAACATTATCTATTGTAGTCAAAGGAAACCAGGGGTTTGATAGTAAACTGAGACAAATTCTTCAACATTTTAATTGTTCACAAAAGATCATTTCTTTCACTAAGGCAGAAAGCCCAGGCGGGAGGAGGAAGGGGTTAGAGTATGTTCCGCTAATGTCTAAAGGTTTACTTACAAGTTCACATTACTGTCAAACATTCCCAGTCACATCCTTCAACCCAGTTCAGGGATTGAATAATTTTCTCCTTTAAAAAGAGCAATATATTCTAAAGTACTTAGTACCAAACAGAACTTGACATTACCAAATACATCATGACTATTCTCTTTTCATTTTACTTCATCTATTTTTTATAAGAGCTCATCAGCAGACTCGGAAGTTAGAACCAAAAGCAGCTGATAAATATGGACAATCATAAGCCTACCTCCCAGTAAAGTTGATTGCAGTCCATACACTGCCAAAACTCTATATTCTTCTGAAACAAGCAGTTCGGAATAATTTGAAATCCCTTGGCAGCTTCTACAGCCTCTTCAGTTGATAATGGTTTCTGGATGAACTTCCCGTTGCATTTAGTGCACCTTGACATCAGCCGATCCTCGGAAATTTTCAGTTCAAATGTTTCAATTACCTGATATATACCAATTTCAGCTTTAAGGGAACTGTGTACAGCCTACTTCCAACTTGTTAGGTAAAATGGACTCTATGGTATTGGACAGTATTAAGGAAAAATAAAATTAAAAAATCTTTTCTATTGTACCATCCAGCACCGCACACCTAACATGCACTACCTGTCATGGAGAAAGAATTTAAAAAAAAAAAAAACACACACACATTTTTTGTATTTGATTCTAAATTTCAGTTCGTATGTCGGAAAGGGCCAAGGAATCAGTAAAAACCCGCCCAATTACCTAGCTGAATTCCAATAAGCAGCAATGAAATGAGTGACTTAGTCTGAAACTGTACATGATATTACCTCAAGCAGCTGTTCATTTTTAAGTAGACTCTTCACCCTGTATATTTGATTCTTTATCAAATACTCGTGTCTCAAAAGCTTGGCATCCCGTGTTAAGAGCACCCTCTTCTCCTTGTCTGCTTGGCCTATTAAATCCCTGTATAAAACGCTTATATGTTAATAGTGAAGAAAGCTACACTTTTCGAGAATTACACATATCACGCTATTTAAATATATTCTTTTGAGTTCTGACAAAAATACAAATTGTAACAATCGTCCAAAGTTATTCACCAGAATTGAACCTGGTTTCAGGCTTCTTAGAATGTGGAATTGCAGCATCTATCCCAACACAACGTAGGTGCTTAGCTAAGCCTTCAACCTGAAAATATTATATCATGTTTCAACTAGTAAGATTGTGTAAAAACAAGGTTGGTCACTTGACCTTCAACAGTGTGACTTCTTTCTTCTTTAAACTAGGTCAGTCAACTTTCTATCATGTTTCAATTGCGTCAGCAAATCGCTCCCTCTAGTAAAACTAACAGATTGTTCTACACAGTGGATTGCTGCTTCATACAATCCGTTTGCCACATTGTACAAAAAAGAGAAGTTGAGTGATCAAGTTGGAATCAAAAAAATGTTTGTGACTAATATGATAATTCACTAAAAGATTAAAAGTTGTCTTAGACGAAGGGAATTACAAATTTGTGAAACATAGAATTGTATGGCTATGATTCCATAGCCTAAATGAAATATAGGGAAATAACAGGAACATAAAGCTAATTACCATCACGTCACACAGAAACTTAGGGGATCCATCACCACCCAATGTTGGATCCCATGGAGGAGGGCCTCGCCAATCATCTGTAATTTCTGGTCTCTTTTCTTTGCACATCAATCCAGCAGAAGATTTTTTAACTTTCTTTTTCGAAGTTTTAGGCTTCCTATCAGAATCCTTTAACAAAATTCTGTCACCATATTTTCTAATAATCCACAAGAGTGCCTCATCTACTTGTTTTGTAACTTCACAAGACTTCATGGAATCTAACTTGGCATCTGTCTGCATGGTGCTGTGTAATTCAGGTATATTGACGCGTATCATATCTGAAGCTTCACAAAGTCGAGTCCTAGTTACCAAATTGCAACTGTCAGGTGTCTCAAAAATCTGCTTCAACCCCAAATCAAAGTTAGATGACCAATTTTTACTGGAATTTTGAGAAGAATGTCCTGCAAGAACCAGAAACAACTCAGCATAATAATGGAAGCTATAAGAAAGAGAGGATGAAGAATGCAACATTTGTTTAGATTATTACACAATCAATTATACTGCCACGTGCCAAACTTCTGCAATATTATTTCAGTTGATTTTTTAAAGCTTAATCAAAAATAAAAGACCCTTCATAGTAAACTCCAGGCTTCAGGTGGACAAACAATTAATCATTCGTGTCAGATTGGCAGCAATATGGTTGAGTATCCATCATGGGAAAGATAATAAACCAGACGCCCATCAATGTAATCACAGTGCAGGATTTTATAAAATTTGAACGTTTCACATTCATATGGTCGCCTGAAGAATGTCTCGACCATAAGTAAATATCTGGAAAGCAGTATTGGATCATATTGGATGGTACAAAGAACAAAATTATTTTTCAATAAATATTTGGAAAGCAGTATTGGATCATATTGGAAGGTACAAAGAACAAAATTCTTGTTCTTATTTAATAATATTTAGTATAATCAACCTTATGAACGTGCCATAAACGTATCGAAGGAATCAGATGTTCAACCTTCTCTAACAATTTTGGCCTGGAAGACCTTAAATATGTCAAGCAAACAATAAGCATCTGCAGCTGCATACATCTTCTGCTCTTTGGTTAAGGGGCGCTGTGACCAGTCGCTACATTGAAGTTCCTGTACAACTCATGAAAACAAAATGTCGAAAAAGAAAATATGAATACAGGAAATTCCCAAAAAGGAACCCAACCTTTGAAAGGGAAATGCCCAAAACTTCCTTGCAGATTGCTGCCAAGCTCTTTGTTTGCTTCAGTACTTTTCTTCCAAGGTTCTTAGGTTGTTGTAGATAGTTATATATGCTTGTAATATCTATAAAAGGTTCCACCTAATCAAGAAAAATTGACAAACTATATTATTATGAATGAACGCCTAATCTCTACTTAAGGGGGCAATGATAAATAAAGGAAAGCACACCAAAAAATAATAGTGGTACAACCACAACGCTGCAGGTCAAGTGAATAAATGACAGTTGGATTGGACTCCATTCGTTCCAACATTTTTTTCAGCTACATACAAAGAATTAACCTTAGATATCTGTATAGCTAAATGCGAAAACAACAAGCTAGAGAAAACCTACTTAAGTTCTTAACTAACCATATTATAGCAAAAGACAATTGAACTCGTTAAATTTCTTGGTGATCATGACGAAATGGACGTCTGCATAAGATCAGTAATCTACACATATCCCAAATTGAAACTAAAAAGGCAAAAAATGGTGTGCAATTTTGCATCTTCAAATGCTGAAAATCATATTTTTAAATGAATTACTGCTAGCACGTCTAATTTAAACCAATGCTCAAAGCACAAAATGGAATTATTCTGTTGAATATGAAGTAAAGAAATGTATGCAGCTACCAAATTAAATACCAAGAAAAGAAAAGTTCAAAACTTAACAGATTCAGCAAAAACTAATGGACAAGAAAAAAAAGACTAAAATGAATGAATAATAAAAACTTACTCTATCAAAACCAGGATTGCAGTCTTGAGAGCAGAAAGTGGAGGATAAATACACTAAATCCTGTTTAAATCTAAAACCCAATTTTATAATATTAGGTGATGCAAACACTTTTCTTAACAACTCGTATATTGACGGGAGCTGAATTGCTTGAAGATCGAGTAGAAAGACCATTGAATTGTCCGAGTTTAGACGAGTTGACTCGTTTTCCGGAGTGAGTAGGCAGGCGATTTGGAGGAGAGAGACTGCCGGGAAGTTAGACTGGCATTGGTGAGAGAGAATTGGCTTCCATTCGGCGTCGAGCCCAATGACAATGGAGCGAGTTAAAGCCCAACTCAATAGAGAGAACTCCGGTGAATCGGCCGAGTAGACCGATTGAACCGGTGGTGCCTTTTCTTGGTAGATAGGTTCCATGAATCTTGAGAGTGTGTAAAATGGGATACGATAATGAGAACGGGTCTTATATTATTGGGTTTGGGCCGCTTGTGACCTTTGAGTCTTTGACTGGCCTCCACAATTTTTTGTTTGGGAAGACTTCACAAATTAGGAGGGTGTGTGGTAGAGATTAAAATCAAAATAAAATTGAAAATATAGTCGTTATTGTTGACTTTTATTAGACGGGTGGAACCCAATAACTGTCATATTTTCAATTTTAATTGGATTTTAAGCCGTACCAAACAGGGCCGTATTAAACTTTTACAATTGTAAAAATCAGGAATTTAGTTTTAAAAATGCAAAAATCAAGTATTTAGTTAATTAATTAAATATATTAAAATCAAAATTATACAATTCATGGTCACAAATGCATATTTATGAGTATCATTTATTCACTGGTTACATATTATCAAATTAATTGGTTACATATTATTTCGAGGTTACAAATCAAAAAATTTATACGTCACAATTTATTTTATTGATCACAGATAAATAAATTATAGGTCACAATTTATCTATCAGTCACACATTTTTAAATTTATTGGTCACAAATTATCGAATTTTAAGATCACATTTTAATAGCTAGTCACAGTAAACCAAATAATTGGTCACATGCACCAAACACTCCACCCCCGCTATCAATCCACCACGAATATTTGGTCACAGGTCAACCAAACCCCCTCCAACAACAACACCATTGCCAACAAAAATATCACAACCACCACCAGTACCACCGCTACCACTGTCACCATTTTTGCAACACCACCATTGTCACACCACACCGCACCAGCAACACCACCAGTCACCGCCGGCACCATCGTCAAAACAACACCACCATAAATCGACACCACACAAAACACCACCACTCAAATCTCTAGTGCACCGTCAGTGTAGCCAGAATCACCACCATTGCGCCAACACCAACACCAACATCGCCAGAAACCCCACCACCTCACAACAACCAGTGACTGGAATCTCCATCTCAAACAAATCGCCACTAATTCACCACCACCACCACCAACCAGCACTTTCAACTACAAAACCACCACTTCCACCACCAAAATTCAATAAACCCATCCCAATCGCCAAATCCACCACGCAAAACACCGCCCAAACCTCATTACAAGAGTAGGGATTTTCTCAGATTTTCCAAATTCCATAATAAAATAACCTTTGTGAATCCAATAGTTGGTGCTGAAGAGAAGGATTAGGGCAATGGAGTGGAAGAGGAAGAAGAGGCAGTAGAGTTGCGTGATCTCGTTCGTTGAGTCGATTTGGGTCGCTTTCTGTTGAGGATTAGCTCTTCTTCTTTCAGCCATTGCTCGAGGAAGAGCTTGTGAGTGGGGTCTTTGCTATTTGGTGGAGCAGGTGCAGAGGCTTCGACTCCATTATTAACGACACCAATTTCTTGTTGTCGTCTTCACCGGCCATGAATATGGAGATTTATTGAGAGAGTTAGGTGAATAAGAGAGAGAAAAGAGAGGAGAGAGAGAGAGAGAGAGAGAGAAGGAGGAGAGAGAAATAATTAGGGCTTGGGCAGAGGAAGTTAATTTAATTTTAAGCTCCTGTTTGATTTCCATTAAAATTCTTATTCTCATTCTTCTACTTATTTTCAACTATACATTTTTCAATAAAATAATATTTTCCATCACATCAATAATTTTTCCTTCTTTTTCAATCACACATTATCTATCAATCTACTATTTCAAAATTCATTCTTCTAAAATAATGTGGCTCAAACACACCGTAAGATATTAAAATATTTAAATTGATATCTGATTTTCGAATCTGATCTTGAAATACCTGGATTTGTGTAATTTCCTCTTTTTGTTTTTTCTATTTTATTGATTTATTTATTTATTTATTTTATTTTAAAGAGTTTGGTCTTTCTGCTGGCGAATGTTAAATAATTGGGTTGGGCCTTCTTAGCTACTTTCACATACAACGCGCTTTAACATTTTCTTCAGTCTGCACAATTAGGATTTCTTCTTTATAATCTTCAATTTTTTGAGTGATTAGTGAGTATTATTGAAGATATATTATTAGG
>CAIGRO010175610.1:0-15630 GCA_903798355.1 Fraxinus baroniana
GTTACGTTGGCCGATTTGGCGAATTTACGCCAATTACCCAATGAATGGGCAGAAGGCTTCCTCCAAAGGTTCAAAACAGCCAGGAGTAAATGTTTTGTGCTTTTACCTGAAAAAGAGTTTGTTAAAATCGCTCAAAATTGTTTGAGCTTTGATTTAAGAAAGAAATTTCAGGATTGGGAATTTCCTGACATTTTCCAATTGAGTGCTAACGTTGTTAGATATGAACGTCTAATTAGGAAAGATGAACAAATGAAAAACTCTAGCAAAGGGACTTATCATAGAGACCCGAATTTCGACGTTCATGCTATTAATGACGAATATTATGATCAGACAGAGATATGTCTGGCCGAATTAATCAAAGGAGATGCATACAATTGTCCTATAATGGCCAAGTTTAGAACGACATATAAGAATGAGCCTATAAAAAATGAAAACAAGAAGGCTAGGGTATTATCATTTGATGTGACCAAAGCTGACCTTATATTTGACAAACTGTATAAGGATAAGCAGATAAAGTTGAGTGACAAGCATAATCTTCCAGACCCTAAGCAAATCAGGGGTAAAAAATATTGTAAATGGCACAATACATGGTCACATATGACTAATAATTGTCTAGTTTTTTGTCATGTGTTGCAGGATGTCATTGAGTCAGGATGAATCACGTTTGAGGCTAAGAAGAAAATGACAGTTGATGGAAATCCTTTCCCACAGCCACTTGGGGTGAATATAGTGACATCCAGTTTCAAAAATAAGTTGTCAAATTCAAGTTGGTAGTAGATGATGGAGAAGTTGATCCAGGGTCACATCCCAGTGTCTTTGAACGTATCAAAGGAAGGGAATCTAGAAAAGATGAAGGCATCTTATGTGCTAGGTGCAGAAGAGAAGTAAATGAAAGACCTGGAACGTGGCAATATCGCCATCGTCCTAATAATGTGCAGAGTTTCCAACCCGGTAGAGAGCAGAGTATACAATGCTTTGGGAAATCGCCTTTTGAGAGGCAATTTAGACCGATAAACCATGGGAGAACGTTCAGGCCGCAACCTCGTCAGCCGAATGTATGACATTCATTTCAATACAATACCAGAAGAGTTGTACCCTTTAACGAAATGACAAAAACCCAACAAAGGCATTTTCAACTAAACTACGAGCGAATGATGAGATACAGCAGGGATCGTTACGTCCTAAGGCGCCCAAACTGCTTGAGATGGCTAACCAAAATGTCCTCAAAGGTGATAAAGAGGCTAGTATGGGTGAATCCATAGAGTAATTGTCAGAAAGTTCTTCTGGAAGATCAAAATTTAAGCGTGGAAAGAAGGATGAAGATGGAGAAGACCCAGAGCAACTTCTTACCATTCAATTTGGCACGCTACCTCCCGTTATGACTAATAATTATTTATTAGCCAATGAATTCAGAAGTAAAGAAAGCGAAGAGGACGAAATGGGAGATAATGAGGAAGAAGCCTTTGTACTAGAATGTGAAGAAGGTTAAACATCTCAGGAGGTACATATTGAGGAATAGGATGATGGTATGACTGACATCGAAGAGGAAATCGACCTAGAAGAAGAGAGGAAAAGAAGAGGAGTTTCGCGCAACACTTTATTGAAGCAGTTATATTAGGAATGTGTCCGCAAGGTAGATTTGTTGGGTGAAACGTTTAGGCGCGCCTTTGACATCTATGTATTGTATGTGACATCTAAGAGAAAGGTGAGAGTGCCTCGCGCTGAGAAATATGGGTCATCCCCAAGAATACTGCCTTTCCCTACAGGATGGATAACTGAAGAAGAGGCATTACCGCCGCCTACATGTTGGATAATTATAGAAGAAACATTGGGAGAAAGCAATGAGGAAGTCCAAGAAGCAAAGACTCAATGTGAAATGTTGCATATAGACCTGTCACAAGGAGACAGTCCAGCAAAATAGGAAGTGAAAATAGATGCAGCTGAGAAGGTCATCTTCAAGAGGCCAAATATGAAATTAACAAAACACTTGATGTCGTTGTACGTGAAAGCTTTAATTAATGGTATACCCGTGGCAAAGGTGCTTATTGACAATGGAGCATCCATAAATACTATCACGTCCAGAATGATGAGAAAGTTCGCAAAGACAAAGAGCGATATGATCCCCACAGAGGTTATCCTTACAAGTTTTAATGGGGAAGCCACTTCAGCTAAAGGAGCGATGCCACTGGATATAATCATGGGAACAACCACTAGGACCACAGTCTTTCTTGTGATAGATGGTCCTACCAGCTATACTAGAAAGAGATTGGATTCACAGGAGCAGTTGCATACCTTTATCGTTTCACCAATGTCGATTTTCTAGAATGACAAAAGCGAGGCTGAATTGGTGAAAGATGACCATAGACCCTTTATTGCAGAAGCAAACTCAGTGGAAATGTTTATGTACGAAAGAAATTATGGACCTACCAGGGTAGTACAAGATGGGAAAGAAACTCAGATCATCGTATAGAGCGAAGAGCCATTTTTAGTAGACGCACTTACTGAAATGTTCAATCAAATGAGGCCAAACATAGTGGCCCTTGAGGAGCAATAATTGGTAGAATGGTAAACAGGGAGATCTAATGAGTTGTAAGTAACGAGAAAATATGATCGGTATCCAGACCTTCAAAGCCAAATTGGTAGCTTTCAATGAGAAATGTAAAGAAAGGACACAAGAAGAACCAGCACTTACGGCGTTGAGAAACAAGGTAGCAGTGTTCGAACTGGAGCAAAACATTGGCCGAGAAGTCAGCAAGATGGATTGATTAGAGGAGGAAGTACCTGAAAGGAACTTAGATGAGAAGTAATGAGAATCACAAAACCCGAGCATGCTCAAGCACAAGACCCTTTGATGAAAGTGAACATTGGTGACGAAGGGGAAGATTGTCCAACATTTGCAGCCAGATGCTTAGTCAAGAGGTAAGTAACAAGTTAATCGTTATGTTAAAAGAATATAATGATTGTTTTGCTTGGGAATATGAACACATACCTGNAGTAACAAGTTAATTACTTTGTTAAAAGAATATAATTATTGTTTTGCTTGGAAATATGAACACATGCCTGGTTTAGATAAAAGTTTGGTAGAACATAGGTTATCGACTAAGCCAAATTTTAAATTTCATAAACAACCTCCTAGGCGTTTTGCCCCCAATGTGTCGCCTGAGGTAAAGAAAGAAATAGAGCGATTTTTAAAGGCGGGTTTTATTAGAACAGCCAAATATGTTGAATGGTTGTCTAATATTGTGCCGGTATTAAGGAAGAATGGTAGTATTAGGGTGTGCATAGATTTCAAGAATTTAAACTTAGCCACGTCCAAAGATGAATATCCAATGCTTACGGTAGATTCTTTAGTAGATTCGACTGTCGGACAAGTAATGTATTCTTTTATGGATAGGTATTCAGGATATAATCAGATTTACATAGATGAAAAAGTACTTAAAACTGCCTTTAGGTGCCCTGGGGCCTTAGGATGCCTTGAATAGATGGTTATGTCTTTCGGCCTAAAAAAAGCAAGGGTAACCTATCA
Organism: Fraxinus baroniana; assembly: GCA_903798355.1. Lineage (NCBI taxonomy): Eukaryota > Viridiplantae > Streptophyta > Magnoliopsida > Lamiales > Oleaceae > Fraxinus > Fraxinus baroniana. The sequence goes on from CAIGRO010175610.1 coordinate 3,527, forward strand.
AAGAATAATGAACTTAATTTTTCATGACATGATAGGCCAATTCATTGAAGTATACGTTGATGATATAGTGGTCAAAATCTGTTAAAGAGGAATACCATTTTGAACAATTAAAACGCTCATTTAAGCTAATGAGGTAGTAAAAACTAAAATTGAACCCTCCGAAATGTGTGTTCGTTGTTAATACAGGGAATTTTCTTTGTTTTTTAGTGCACAAAAGAGGAATTGAAGTTGATAAGAATAAATTAAATGTCATTTTAGAGGTTAAACCAACTGGTAACAAGAAAGAATTGCAAAGATTCCTAGGCCAAATAAACTTTTTGAGACATTGTATCTCTAATTGTACAGGGCGAACGAAAGTTTTTTCGCCTCTTTTAAAGCTGAAAAATCAGGATGAGTTCGTCTGGAAGGAAGAACATCAAAGGGCTTTTGATAGCCTGAAGACATATTTGTTAAATCCACCAGTGTTAGTGTCACCTATCCAAGGACGGCCAATGAAAGTATATGTATCGGTTGAACAAGATCGATACCTCGGATTGTTGCGCAAAAAGACCAATTGGGCGAAGGAAGGGCAATTTACTATTTGAGTAGACAGTTAACAAAATGTGAATATAATTATTCTGCTATCCAAAAATTATGTCTTACTTTATATTTCACATGTACAAAATTAAGGGCTTATTTGCGACCTATAACTGTNTTGAGTAGACAGTTAACAAAATGTGAATATAATTATTCTGCTATCCAAAAATTATGTCTTACTTTATATTTCACATGTACAAAATTAAGGGCTTATTTGCGACCTATAACTGTTTAGTTAGTTTCAAATGTCAATTTGGTTAAATATATGTTTTCTCACCCTATTTTATACCAAAGGATAGGCCTTTGGACTTTGACATTATTGGAGTTTGAAATACAACATATACCCGAAAAGGCAGTTAAAAATCAAGCGCTGACTAACTTCTTGGCCAATCATCCATGCCTTGACATGCAAAAAAAAAAAAAGAATTGGAAGTTGATTCGTTTCAATTAACACCTTGGGTTTTATACTTTTACGGATCAAAAACTTCTAGAGGTGCAGGGGTAGGAATAGTTTTAATAAATCCCTTAGGGGTTTATTACAAGTTTGCTTTCACCTTGGATATGATGTGTACCAATAATCAAGCTGAATACAAAGCATTGATTGTAGGTTTAGAGCTATTAATAGAATTAGGAGTAAAAAATGTAATCGTTAGGGGCGATTCCCAATTAGTAATTTACTAATTGATTGATGATTTTAAATGCCAGAGTGATTCTGTCATAAGCCATATGAAATTGCCCAAGAGTTATTGGAAGAATTTGACCAACTATAGCTTCAATACGTTAACAGGATGCATAACAACTTAGCAAACGAATTAGCCCAAATGGCTTCGAGTTATTCAAAGGTGCTAAATTTGGAATCTACTTGTGAATATGGAGTGATATTGCCTGTAGTACAACGGAGGGCAAAAAGGATTGATGTTCATTGCATACAAAATGGAGATGCAATAGACTGGAGGGTAGAAATAAAATGACTCTTGAAAGAACCTGACAAAGGGAGTAATAGGAAAATGAGGTTACACTCATTAAATTACATACTAATAGATGAGGAGCTATTCAAGAGATGCACATATAGTGTTTTATTGAAATGTGTGAGTTTGCAAAATGCCAAAACAATTTTGGCCGAAGTACACGAAATAATATGTGGAGCCCATCAAGCTGACCAAAGAATGAGATGGTAAATTATTAGGAGTGGATATTTTTTGCCCAAGATGGGAGAGTTGTGTGTTCAGTACGCGAGAAGTTGTTTAGCATGCTAAAGGCATGGTCCAATACAAAGAGCACCAGCAAAAAAATGACACCCGTTATTAAATATTGGTCGTTTAAAGATTGGGCAATAGATTTGATAGGGAAGATTTATCCCCCGTCGTCCAAGAAACATACATTTATAATAGTTGCAACAGATTTCTTCACTAGATGGGTAGAAGCAATACCTTTAAAGGAGATTTCTTAGAAGATTATTATAGACTTTATTCGTGACTACATTATTTATAAATTTGGAATACCACAAACCCTAATGATGGATCACGAGACTTCTTTAAATAGGGATCAAGTGAAATTCTTGAGTGAGTTTGGAGTTAAGCTAGGAAAATCCACACTTTATTACGCTCAATCTAATGGACCGGCAAAATCTTCTAATAAGATTCTGAAAAATATCATAAGGAAAATGATATGTGAAAATGCCAGAAATTGGTATGAATGTTTGATCAAAGTTGTATGGGCTTACAAGACATCACCACGTTCAAGTACCAAGGTAAAGCCTTTTCAACTCACTTATGGACAAGAGACAATGTTGCCTATGGAAATCAACGTGCAATCAATTAGAGTAGGCTTACAAAATAATTTGAGTGATGGAAAGTATATAGAATCATTAATCCAAAATTTGTTAGAATTGGAGAGTTGAAGTTAGACGTCCTATATAGGTTGCAGGTTCAAAAAAAATGGCTAAATTCTATAACAAAAAAGTTGTAGCCAAGTCCTTTAACCTAGGTGATTTAGTTTGGAAAATGATACTTTCTTTGGATAGCAAAGATCCAAAAGTATGGCAAATGGTCATCCAATTGGGAAGGACCCTATAGAGTGAAAAATATATTGCCTAATAAAGCTTCCCATTTGGAAGATTTAGATGGCATAAAGCATGTGAGATTCATCACTGGGAAGTACAAGAAGTATGTTCCTTCTATATGGAAAAGTAAACAGATATAAGAAAATCTTATAAAGTAAAATCCAAATTCTAGGCATACACCATGTCATCAAAACAAACAAAGCAAGTTGGACGACTACGTTCAAGTAAAATAAGAGTGCAGCAAACTAAAGTAAATCTTTCATTATCAAGTATTTCTTACAAATCAAGGGACACAAAATACAAATGGTATAGCAGCTGCAATTGGAAGCAGGCTATCATAGTTCCTCTACCAATTGCTACTAGAAAAAAAGGGTAAATTGGCATTCATCGCCTTCCTAAATGCATCGCTGCAGTGATAAGCAAATAGGCAGAAAAGTACTCTCAACAAGCAATTGTTTCACATCAAGAACTTCCTCTGGATATCATGAATGAAGAAAGTGCTGAGAAGACCTTCATTGACCAGAGAATATTTCCTATACTTTCCATACCAAAGAAAACATCAAGGCAGATGGCAAGATTAGAAAAAGGAAGGTTCATTTCGGTTGAAAGAGAGAAGAATAGAACTGTCGGATATGGAAGATCGATCATTGGAATGCCAAGTGATGGCAACAGATGGGTTGTAGGAGAAATGAGGATGAAGACAACAAATACGTAGCTTTATAGAGGTTTGAAGACGAAGAGACAGAATACGAATGGCCAACTACATGCGTGGTAATCGAAATTGAAGGTTTAGATCTTGAAGAGACGATGGAATACCAAGAGTTTTGATTCAACAAGGGGAAATGAGCATGAATATGGCACAAGGTTAGTAATTAAATTTTTTTGGAAAGTATTGACGATTAAAGAAAACGTCAATTACGTTGTTTAGACTCTATGCTAAAGAAATTACACAAATGGATGAAATAACTATTCCATTGATAAAATTGGTTGCCAGTACAATTTTAGCCAATGGCTGCCTTATCAAATTACAAGAATAAAGTGTAAGGCGAAATCGTCCTACAATAATAGTCAAAATATGAATTACAATTTTCCCCAAAGAGAGCGCATCTATTCTCTAAGTTTTCCCCATTCATCGTTCTATTCAGTGGAGGCAGTGGATAGCTCGGTCATGAAGTCCTAATCAACTTCCAGCTTTAAATAACGCTCAACTAAAGTTTGCTCCGCTCAACTTCTTAGGAAGCAGTACGATGTTTGGAAGTTAACCGGCCTTGCAGTCATCCATCCTTACTTGAAGTTCCTTCATCTCTGCAACCAGACTTACCATCAAAGAGTCTTCAACCATGACCTCAGAAGAGATTTCGTTCAGATTGACCTTGGCCTTCTCAATCTCATGAAGCAAAGACTCATTCTCATTTACAATAAGAATGTACTGAGTCTTCTTAGTTTTTAACTCGACATTTCAGGCCAGTAAAGAACTATTTCTGAATGGATAATCTTCAATGTTAGCTTAAAATCAGATGAGATTTTGAGCGAAGGAAGCTCAAGTGCTTGAGCCATTTTTGCACTTAAGTGCTCAAACTTGTCTCTTTGGCTAGAAAAATTAGCCTTGTTCATGTCCATGAAGGAAACATATTCAAGCAATGACTACTTGAGAACGTTCATGTTTACTTCCGAGAATGCAACAGGTAAAGCAGAAGGACGACTGACTGAAGATGAACGAGAAGTAGTGCTTGTTTTTATTTGTTTCCAAAAAGTGAACAAATCCTAAATAGAGTGCAAAATGGCGTCAGTGCCCTGCAAAGAAAACGCAACCATTTAGGATTTTTTTTTACAGTAAATGAAGTAAAGATGAAAGACGAAACAAAGGTTACCTCATCAGCAGCTGTGGAAAATTGGGGCACATCACTTGTTGATCCAACCACCTGTGGAGACTTCCTTTTATTCGAACTAGTAGGTTCTTCCACAACGGGTAAATTTATGGAAATCTCTGTAAGAAACAAGCGATAATGAGTTAAAAGCCAACAATGCAAACAGAGGGAAAAGATCATAAAAGCTACAGTACCTTCCAGTTCAAAGTATTGGGGGTCAGCGCCCTGGGAAGATGGAGGTTCTTCAATCGACTGCGCAACCAACGAATCTTGGCCTGCAGGTAAAGTCCTTTCCCCAGATGATTTAGACGAAAAAACTTCAATGGATGTTGGTGAAACTGAGACCGATGAGGGTAGAATCTTTAAAGGAAAAGTTGAGCTCTTCTGAAAAATCTAGTTAAAGCATTAAGACATAAAGGATTTTTCATGAATAAACAAACTCACATGAGAGAAGACAAATTCAAATACCTTCCTCTTGATGATGAGAGGGGCATCATCATCATCATCATGCAAGCTTAGTGAAGCTGAAGCTGGCCGTTTGCGACTGAAAACACCCATAGTTGTCCCGATTGAAGCAGATGGAGAGCCAGATAGAATGGGATTCATTGCGGAATGTGTAAAGCGAGCCAGAGAGGACTTTGTAGGAGAAACAAGATTCTTGGTAGCTAGGGAAATCGCAAGAATAGGAGAAACGAAAGAACCCCCTGGCCTTTCCAGCAAGTGAAAAACACGATTAGCATCAGTTACAAATAACATACGCTTCACTGACGGCCAGAATTGTTCAAAAGGGGGTGAACAACAAAAGTAGGGTTGATGGGGGCTAAAGAAAAGCCATTTGTCAAGAGGGCATTACGAGCGTCGATGGCTTGCATCTCTGCTTTATTGATGGTATAGAAGCGTTCGATCAAATTCTTGGAAAAATAAGAAAAAACAAGCCACGTTTGGCCAAACCCAAGCTGGCGGGCAACAAATTAGGGATCATATACCTCAACCCTTGCCTTAGCATTCGTCCCGATCAAAATGTCGTGGAACAATTCTTTCTCAATCAAAAATTGAGCCCAAATGGGTAAAGAGGTGCTCACATCAGACATCGTGGAAGGATGTTGCACATAAATCGGGACTTGGTGAGCAGAAAAAGGGAAGAAGGAAGGAGTTGAATTCAAAGTATAAAAGAAGGTGAAAATGTCCCTATTGGACATAGTTACAGGGCTCAATTGATTTATGAATAGCCTGTAACAACTAATTGATCTAGGAAGAGTTGGTGGAGCACCAAGTTGTGGAAAATAGGCCCTCAACCACAATTAAGCAAGTCAAATAGGCCCGCTGCCAGTAGGAGATGCACCATTCCGCAATTGGAATTGGAGAGAAGTCATACCTCTATAAAAGACATCTAGGAATAATGAACAAATGTTCAGAAGCCTACCACGGGCACTAGTCATGTTACAGAGTTCTTGCATGCCCGAATAAGAATCAGTGAGTTTCTTTTCAAATTTTGGGGCAGTGGCAGTAACCAAAAGGACGGGAGAAATGGTATCACCTAGAGGCAGAAGGTTAACTAAGGCTCCAACATCCCTCAGAGTAATGGACATTGGGCCAAGTGAGAATATAAAGGTATTGTATTCCAAAGACCAAAAACTCAAAGCAGTGGGAAAAAGTATGGGGTCTTAGATTGGGGGACGTAGAGCAATTTCTAATAAGTCTGAAATACTAGCACGATAAAAAATTACCTTGGTAGGGCCATGATTTACCATACGTGCATGCCAAAAACGAAAGGTAATATCAATTTTAGGCCAAGTATGAATACCTCATTCACGGATTGACTTAAATGGAAAATCATTCAGAAAATGAAGGTTTTGAGTGCAAGGAAACAATTGGCCCACCGCAGCTTGCTCTACCGAATCAGCATCATTAAATGTTGGGCCTAGGAAAAACTTATTGAGATTAGGGTTGGCTGGTGAAAGCGGGGGGTTTACGTATGGCCTTGTGAGTAGCTGTTGGAAATCTTCGAAACTAAGAGAGTTGTCTAAGGTCTCCATCTGCTACAAACTCTAATCTTCTTGAGGTTTTGGAAGTGCAAGTGTTCGAACAGAGAAGCAAGAAGATGAACAGTGAGTTTTATAGAAACACGGCAATGTGGAACGTGGGTATAATGGTATGATGAAATAGCGTACTTCGCGGTTTATAGGAGTAACGAAGTATTGTACTTATTTAGGATGTTGAAGGTCACCACCAAACAAAACAATGATTAGGATTTCCGCCTTTTTGGGATTTCAAGTATTGAGGGAGAATACAAAGAATGAATATAGCATAAAATTAATGATAGATATTAAATTTTGCCATATTGGGAGGTAATTGTTGACAAACAAAAATGAGGCACAGTTAAATGGCTAAAAGAATGGAGGTCAATTAGGAAATTCGCAAGATAGACCCAAGCGAGGCCATATAAAAAATTCAAGATAGAGTTATATAGAGGAGACCCACCATCGCCTAAGCCTGCAAGACGCCCAAGATCAAGGCGAATATAGTGTGTCGTTATTATTTAGAGCGACGGCCCTGTCATCGTTCAATCACGTGAGACGCCCAGGATCTGGGCAAATATAATGTCTAGTTATTATTTAAGGCAACGGTTATTGACATAGTTAATAGGTAGTCTCATTGTATTCCACGATCCAAGAATCTCGGAAGTAAGCAATTAAATAATGGGAGTAATGGCAGCAGTTAAATGCGGCAGTTTATTGACAAGTTAGCCATTATGGAGAAAGTAGGTAGTAACAAGGCGATGAGTGGTTGTCAAACGGTTCCACAACAAAAATCACCAAAGGAGTATAAGAGAGAAGAGAAGAGACAGAAGCAACCCCGATCAAATCACTCTCGAACATAGACTATGTAATTTCGTTTCCTTTAATTTCTTGTCTTTAAAATTTCAACTGTCTTGTGTGCTTGTACTGCTTGGAGGCATTTCGCTTTATGTAAATATGTCAAACTTGTTGACATGATAAGGGCTTAATCAAGCATGGATAAAAGTGTGGGTTATTTTATTGTATTTATGTTTTTCTATTACTTGGAATCTATTTCAGTTTGTTATTCATGTGTATATCTTTTACCTAGTCTTTAGGATTTAGTTGTTGCAGATTGGTTAGTGGTCTCATGTCAAGCTATTATTTTGCTAAGTTTGTTCAAAGACACGTCAATCGAGTATTTCATTCCAGATTTGCCTTTAAGCTTTATATTTATATGCTTTTGATAATAACAATGGTATCAGGGCTGGTTAGTGTGTGATAAAGTGAGTTGCAAGAGTTCAGAAAAGGGAAGTTGAGAGATTCATAAATAAAGTCTTCTTAAGATAAGAGTGTTTTGTAGCATCAGCAGAGAACAATGACCTCTGAAAACCTTGTGCAACTTGCAATTCTACATTTTGATTGTCATTATGATCATTGGAGCATGCTAATGGAGAATTTCTTCCGGTCTAAGGAGTATTGACAAATTGTTGAAGCTAGAGTAGCATAACTAGCAACAGGCATAGTGTTAACAGACCAGGAAAGAACCGATCTTGAAGGGCAAAGGTTAAAGGATCTTAAAGTAAAGAACTATCTCTTCCAAGCAATTGATTGCTCAATTTTGGAAACTATTGAAGAAAAAGTCTCAAGGATCCACAAGGGTAAGAAAGCAACAACTCCAAGCACTGTGTACTGAGTTCGAAACACTTCAAATGAAGTTAGGAGAATCTATCTCTGATTTTATCTAAAGAACTATGTTGATTATCAACAAAATGAGAGTCCATGGTGAAAAGACTGAGGATGTAACTATAGTGTAAAAGATTCTTCGATTGATGATGCCAAAATATAATTATGCGGTTTGCTCAATTGAAGAGCCAAAAGATCTTGATAATTTTTCAATTGATGAATTTTAGGGTTCATTGTTGGTTTATGAGCAAAAAATTATTCAGCGGGAAAAGGAAGAACAAGCATTAAAGGCCTCAACAGAAACTCACTTAACTCCAAGTAGAACAGACAGGGATAGATGCAATGGTCAAGGTAGAGGAGGAAGAGACATCAATGATCGTGGGAACTAACAACAGCAACAGCAACAACAATACCACGAAAGAGGACGCGATGGCCACCATTTCTTACAGACGACATTCAACAAACAAGTCCAAAGTTGAGTGCTACATATGTCGTAGGTATGGCCATTATCAGTTAGAATGTCGAACTAATTTGAATAAGCAACCTCGAGAAAGAACTAACTTTGCAGAAGAAAAAGAAGAAGAAGATGTGTCTCTTTTGATTGTGTGTCACATAAAGGAAGAAAGTCAACAAAATGTGTGGTATTTAGATACTAGTTATAGCAACCACATGCACAGATAAGACGGTATTTTCCCACTTGGATGAATCGTTTCGCAACATTGTGAAGTTTAGAGATAATTCCACTTTTTCAGTTATGGAAAAAAAGAAATATAACAATTCATACAAAGGGAAATACTATGCAAACTATTTATAATGTTCTTTATGTTCCTGATTCAAAGATAAATTGTTGAGCGTTGGCCAACTTCAAGGAAAGGGATATGAGATCTCTATTAAGGATGGAATATACAGAATTCAAGATTTAAAAAAAAAAAAAAATTGGGCTTAATTGCTCAAGTGAAGATGACAGCAAAGAGGATGTTTCGTTTGTATCTTTATCACACCACTCACTCATGTCTTACTGCAAAATTAAAAGATACAGCTTGGTTGTGACACTTTCGATATGGCCATCTCAATTTTGGTGGATTGAAGACTTTGCAGTAGAAAAATATGGTGGTAGGCCTTACAAAATTGAAAACTCCTTTAGACTAATGTGAAGAATGTGTCATCAGTAAACAACATCGAAATGTCTTCCCAAAAGGAAAGTCCTGGAGGGCAAAGAGAAAGCTAGAACTAGTGCATTCCGACTTGTGTGAACCGATCCAATGATGGTAAACGATATTTTATGCCGTTTATTGATGATTTTAGTCGGAAAACTGGGGTTTATTTTTTGTAGGAAAAATCAAATGCTTTAACTACTTTTCAAAAAATTAAAGCATTAGTTGAAAAACAATCTGGTACTCCAATCAAAATATTACGCACGGATCATGGTGGAGAATACAACTCAAAAGATTTTGGTAAATTTTGTGACAAACATGGAATTAGAAGGCAGCTGACTGCAACTTATACACCTCAACAAAATGGTGTTCGTGAGAGGAAAAATCACACTTTTGAATATGGTACGAAGTCTTTTGCAGAGTGGAATTTCGAAAAGTTTTTAGATTGAAGCAATTAATTTGAGTGTTTATATTTTGATAGAAGCCCCACATTAGCTATTCTAAATAACTCCTGAAGAAGCATGGAGTGGGCATAGACCAAATGTAGATCATTTTCGGGTGTTTGGGTGTATAGCATATGTGCATGTTCCAGATGGAAAAAGAAGAAAGTTAGATGACAAAGGTGAAAAAAGTATTTTTCTTGGTGTTAGTAATTATTCAAAAGCTTATAAATTGTATAATCCTAACACAAAGAAAATTATAATTAGTCGTAACGTTTGTTTTTATGAAGAAAAAACATGGTTTTGGAGTAGCAATACTAATGGACAGTAAGTTCCAGCAGATTTTGAGATTGAAAATGAAGAGGAAGCTAAGCATCAAGCTCCAGCAATCTCTGCTTCTGAGAATTCTCAAGATGAACCTTCCATAACTTCTGAAATTTCACCAATAGCAACAAGAAATGATGAACAGGCTGATGCTATAGCAGATTCACGTCCTCAATGTGTTAGACAAAGGCCAACATGGATGTGAAACTATGAGATAACAAGAACTCGTGATTTTGAGGACCCACTTACAAACTTTGCTCTATTTTCAAATTGTGATCCCACAACTTTCGAGGTTGTTGTCAAAGAACAAAAGTGGAAGAAGGATATGGATGAAGATATTTTAGCTAATGAAAGGAATAATACTTGGGAGCTAATGAGCTTCCAAAAGGGCGAAAGACAATTGGTGTCAATTGGGTTTACAAGACGAAATTAAAAGAAAATTTTACAATTGATAAATGCAAGGCACGCCTAGTAACTAAAGGTTACAAACGATTACAAAGAAGTGTTCACTCAAGTTGCAAGACATGACACAATTAGATTGATTATTGCGTTGGCAGCTCAAAATTCATGGCCCATATTCCAATTGGATGTGAAATCGGCATGCTTACATGGAGACTTGAAAGAAGAGGTATTTGTTAATCAAACTCCTGGTTATATGAAATTAGGTACTGAGCATAAGGTTTTATAAACTTAAGAAGGTACTATATGGATTAAAACAAACACTCAGAACTTAATATAGTCATATAGATGCTTATTTTTTAAGGGAATGTTTTCGAAAATGTCCATATGAACACTCTTTACACAAAAATTGAAGGAGAACAACAATTGCTAATGATATGCTGATATATAAATGATTTGACTTATACGGGGCAATAATAGTCCTATGTTTGAAAATTTTAAGCAATTGATGAAGCTGAAGTTGATATGTCTGACCTTGGGCTAATGCATTATTTTCTTAGCACAGAAGTAGTGCAATCTAATGCTGGAATTTTTATTTCTCAAATGAAATATGTTCAAGAAACTTTAGAAAAGTTTTAGATGGAAAACTGCAATCCTGTCATTACTCAAATAGAACAAGGATTGAAGCTTGTAAATGATCTAGTAGGAAGAAGAGTTAATAATACTCTTTATAAGAAAATAGTTGGAAGCTTGATACGACAACAAGGCCTAATATAATGCAAGCAGTGAGTCTCATTAGCAGATGTTAGGCCAAGCAACACGATATTAGATCAAGAACAGAAAGTATAAAGTTTGTTCACTAAAAAATAAAAGGCAGAATTTAAAGAACACAATCGATATGTTTCAGCCTAAGTCCCGGAGGTTCGGTGACCACATCTAATATCTACATCCCCCGTTGAGCATCCAATATTATGGATTATGCTTAGTTCCACTATAAAGCCCAAAATGGCAACAAAGGTTATAAGAATGTTCAGAACTATCACAAAGAAAGCACAAGAACACTTATCTCTTATAATACAACAGCTGATTCACTCGAATTACAAAGAATCGAACACTAAAACATCAGAATCAACTACACAGCCGCATGAACAACTTCACACAGACATAGAATTTTTGCTCAAATGTATAGCACTTTGGTTATCATATAGTGACATAATATCATTTTCGGAGAAAACCAAGTTCATAAATCAATCCATTTAACCATATTCCATCTTGAACAACATCTGTAGTAGCAATATATTCTACTTCAGTTGAAGATAAAGCTACAATCTTTTGTAGTTGAGATTTCCAACTCACAACAGTACCACACAAAGTATAAAAGTAAGAGGAAGTTGATCTCCTATTATCTTTATCACCAGCAAAGTCAAAATCTGTGTATCGCCTCAAGATTACACCATTTTTACTTGATTTAAACATTAAACCCAAGTTAGAAGTGCCTTTAAGATATCTAAATAATCATTTTAGTGCATTCCAACATTTTTCCCCCAGGTTACTTGATGTAATCCAGGATGCTGTTGCAATAAATACAAGTCTGAACA
>CAIGRO010175629.1:0-11787 GCA_903798355.1 Fraxinus baroniana
CCACGTGGCTATCGGTCAAAAAAGTTGTCATCCAATTCGGTACAAATAGATTAATTCATCACGTTTTGCCTCTGTTTGTCTTTCATGAAAATGAGTTTTAGAATAGTAATTTTTTCGGAGAACGTGTGTTTAAAAAGTAGGAAAACTTTTTGAGTTTATGCACGAAATATTTTTTGTGTGAGTGTGTGGTTGAAAATAAGTTCAAGTAACAACAAAAGAATTTTGATTTAATGGAAGACAAATAAGGGCTTATTTGAAATCCTTGTTTGCTTGGATGAAATATTGATTGATATGGTCTGTATATGTGCCAAACTATACTGTCAACAGGCATTTCCAAGTCATTAGATTATGTACGAACCAATGCAACTATGAGCAAGCATCTCTAAGTTGAATCCATAAGCTTGATCTTGATTATGAACGGTGTGTGAATGAGGTGTGCGGACACAAATTGTTAGACAAGCAAATATGCTTCTATTAGTTTCTGTTGGAATGCGAAAGCAGAATTATTCTGAAATTTTTTTAAAAAAAATTCTTTAATTGAATAAATAAGACCGTTTAGATATTCACGTGCATGTTATATCAATAAATAGGGATTCGAGTTTTTACTTAAATTCAATGATCAATTCTTGAATTAGTTCTAAATCATGAACTTCCAACTTTTAATTATAAGAACTTGATGTTTTAAACATCCAGTCTTTTATAGTATTCTCTAAAGTCAAGACTTTATCGGTGGGTGGACACCTTCTTTTAATGAAATGAAGAAACTAATTCTTGGACTAGACAATTGATGGAGTAAGAAAAATAATTATTTTTCCTTTCCAAATTTGAACACTATGAAATTATGTATTATGACTGTTGTAAAATTTCTAGGTCCACATAGTCTCTAATTATAGAGATGAAGACGTTTCAATCCATATACAATAATAATTCTAATTTTAAATAGAAGTCTTAATTAAAATTCAAATAGGAGTGAATAGAAGTCAAGTCCAATTAGTTTATATTTAATTACATATGTAATTATAGAATTTCAATTTCAATTACAATTAAGTTTACAACTTTCATAATAATTATAATTAAGTTCAAAACTTTATTGTAATTATAATTAAGTCCAAAACTATTATAATTATCATAATTAAGTCCTAATACTTTATAAAGTTACCATAGGATCCACATCAGATATATATTATTAAAGTTTCAATGATTAGATCATGTCTAATCTACCCTAAACCGTCCAATCTAATTATTAGTCTATTTTTGTTTTTCACTAAAGGCAAAAGACTTTACTCTTGGAATATATAAGACTACAGAAATCAATAAATATGTAATACCTTCCTCTGACCTGCCATATATGTATTTTATCCCCATCCGAGATCCGATAATTAGGTACAAGCATAAATGATTGTCTTGGTTTTGTTGAAAATACAATTGATTAGTGCATTAGTGGGAGAATCTTGTTCTATATGTTGATGACAGTTTGCTTGGTAGTAGTGACTTGAGGTTACTTCATGAGACAAAGAAAATGTTATTTGCTAATTTTGAGATGAAAGATCATGGAAATGCTTCTTGTGTGCTTGGCATTGAAATACATCATGATAGAAATAATGACTTATTGGCACTTTCCGAAATGGCTTATATACAACATGTTCTAGAAAGGTTTAATATGCAGAACTATAAACCTGTTGATGTGCCTCTCATAAAAGTGGATAAGTTTACAAAGTTCAATATCCAAGGAATGAGCTAGAAAGGGAATCTATGAAGACAATAACATATGCTAGTGTTGTAGGGAGCTTGTTGTATGCCCAAGTGTGCATTGGACCAATAATAGCCTATGCAGTCGTGTTCTTAGTAGGTTTCAATCGAATCCAGGACAAGAGTATTGGAAAGCAGTTATGAAAGTTTTAAAATGCTTGAAGAAAACTGAAGGTTATATTCTCACTTTCTAGCGTTGAAATCACCTTGAGGTAGTAGACTACTCAGATTCTGATTTTGCAGAGTGTCAAGATAATTTGAAATCAACCTCAAGTTATATTTTCATATTGGCTGGTGGTACCATTTCTTGGAAAAGTGTTAAGAAGACTCTAATGTTATCTTTTACTATGCAGGCTGAATTTGTGGCATGTTATGGAACTATGGTTGAAGCCATTTAGTTAAGAAATTTTATTTCTAGGTTGAAAGTTGTTGATCCCATCTCAAGACCGATTTTTATTTATTGTGATAATAGCTTAATGGTGTTCTTCCCAAGGAATAATAAAAGTTTTGGTGGGTCAAAGTATATTGATATCAAGTATTTGGTGGTTGGAGAAAGAGTTAAGGAAGAGTAGACGAAAATAGAGTATGCTCCTGTTTGACACCCATTCATTTCTCATTCTCTTTCTCATTCTCATTTTTCATTTCAACCACACATTTTCCTAATAAAATAATATTACACACAAATCAAAAACTTTTCATCACTTTTTCACCACACATTCTTCCATCAATCACTATTCTAAAAATCCTTTTCAACCCAAAATGGGTTTCAAACAGGGGCTATGTTAATACAAAAACAATAACTGTAATTCTTTGACTAAGAGGCTTGCTCAAAAAGTTTTTTAGACACATGTTGCTAATATGTGTATTGTGGAAATTTTTGATTTTTTTGGTTAGTTTGAGTTACTTATATAAAAGAACTACGTTTTGGCTTGATCCATTCACGAGGTATATAGGCAACCCATATGTTTTTTGGGTACAAGCCTTTCCAATAATAAAATATATCTCCCTTATCTATCACTATTTTTGAGGTTGCATTGTGCTTATATTTTTTTATTATGATATTATTATGCTCTTGAGACATAACGGATAAAGACATAAGACGAGTCTCTTTTAGAAATATATTGCTTCATTTTGATTTGAAGCATTATGAGGACTGATATGAATTAGCAAGGTTTTTTTTTTTTTTTTAAATCATATTTGGTGCTAAATTCATACTATATACTTGGTTGGAGAATGGAGATTCATGTTTATAAGGGTGTTAGCATTTGTAGCCATGGAGTGGTCTTACATCGTTTAAATGGTGTAACGACTTCCATGTTCGATATTGACATTCTTGTTCGACTAAATAGTGTTTTCTAAGTTGTTATCATTTGAGTTATATATGTGTGGCCACCTATTTAGTCTAATTTGAGAGTCAAAAGTTTTGTTTTATTATTTAATAGCAATCAAATGTTTGCCTAAGTGGGAGAATGTTAGAATAATTTCAAAGTATGAGCTTCCCGTTTAATTGCAAATTTTATGTTTTATAAAACGGGTTAGATGCATAGCTCATGGTGCTATGATCAAGTCCAATTTGTTTACTTGAGTTCTTTTACACCTTAGTTATATAAGATTATATCCTATATAATGTGGTAATTTAAGTATGTAGGTCATAAATAAACTTTAATTAGAGTAGGATTCATTAATGGGAGAGCTCAATAAGTTTATATATAAGAGGCTAGGTCCCCTCTCCTCTCCAGTTGTTTTTTTATTGGCTTGTCCATTGACGGCTAATACTTTTGTGAGGAGCAAAGAGATGAAGATCTAGCTACTAATTTTTGCATTCAAAATGTCTTCCTCATGTATACCTCTTAAACTATGAATTTGGAATTATTCTTGTCATGACAATTATTACGTACAACATATTACACTGCTAATGCCACCATGTGTAGCTGGAGACCTTGAAGAAGCTCCTCTTGGTTGAAAGAATTTTCAGAGAAATAATGTCTATGTGAGACAACCTTATTCAGATCAATCATTATCATAATTCTATCACCCTCCTTCTCAATTTAAAACTTATTGTATCCAAACAACACTCAGATGCATACATGTGCACACTCGTTAAATTTTTCGATAGGAAAAACCAAATTTTAAATCAAATTAAAATTGCTCCTATGCTTCAGAGCTTTCTATGAATTTGAAAAATGTAATTATCAAATATGAAAATACGTAGTTCGACCCTAACTATACCTGGAGGGGGGAGGGTGAATAGGTGATTATGCAGAATTAAAATTATTTAACAACTAAATAGGAACAAGTCACTATTAATTATTTTTCTAGATGATTAATCATGCAATCCAATTATTCTTATGTTGAAATACCACAGTTATGTAAGCAATAAACTTATACAAGAACTGATCACGAAAAAATCCAACTGGGTGTGCACTTTGCCAGTCAACAATCCACTATAAACAATTTAAAACATACAATCTATCAGACTAGACGACGACACGTACTATCTGACCTTCCGACTGCAATTTCAATAGCTCTCCTGGATTCTGTGCTCTTGCACCAACTCCCAGTTGTAGTTTTCAAAGCTCTCTTAGATTACGCTTTCCTACAGTAATTCCCAACTTTGTGAAATTTTCTATCTTTTGTGAATTCACGAAGAACACCGCATTCTTCAACGATTGAAACTTCAGTAACATTTCCTTGATTTTCAGAAACTCTGATAGATATGGAGGAAGAAACAGTTTGGTATTTGGATTTAGGATATGATGTTTTTATCACCGCCAAGAACAATTCACTATGAATAATGAAGGTTGAAATCTCAAAAGGATAGAAAGAATATGAAAAGCTAAGTGTTTTCTCAATGATCAACTCTAGAAAAAAGGTTCTATGGCATTTGAATATTTATATGTAGGTTAGGGAAAGAATGGGTTGGACAAAAAGCCTTTAAAAAACGAATTAATTTTTTTTGAATAGCATTGCCGCTCGAGTGAAAGGTAAGCGACAAGCGGGCAATGACGTTTATGTTTCTGACTCTCGAGCCAAGCCTTGACGACAATCTAGCGAAATCCGTCCATTTCTCCTTTTTTCCCATTCTCGAACCCTAGACCTAAAATATCACAACTTTCACTAATTTCACACTACTCATTGACTTTTTACAACATATCAACTTTAGTCCTTTTTGTTCGCAGAATTGTCAATTACATTAAATACCCAACGAACTCCCCATTTGGCATTCTGTGACAAAACTACAATCTAAGTCAATGCAGTATTAAAATAAAATTACAGACTTAAACCAACCGACACAACCAATAACTGTCTTGGACGAATTCTACATTTCATTTTTCAATACCTGTTTCCTGAAATAGACAACTCAAATTTCTAGTGTAAAATGTATGTGATATAGTATTGAGTATAAAAACAGTTCAAGCAGTTCACTGTGTAAAATGACTTAGGCATAATTCATAATGCATCTTTTCAGTTTCATATCATATGCTAAATTAAGACGTAATATCAATGCAACTCAACATACCTATCGAAACATTGATACTACAAAAAATCAAAACTTAATCTAGCAAAACTGAAAATATATTATATCATATAATCAAAATCAAAAGTTTTAGATATATCAAGTAGTTAAAAACATATACATCATATTAAAAAAAAATATCTACTCCATAAAAAACTTCAAAATCTATATCTATTCGGTAGTGTGTCGATCAACTATAGCTCGCAGCTCGGTAAGCTCTGCCATCATCCAAGCTTGCTGCTTGATCAGTACAGTCATATGTCTCATAAGTGCAATAGAAGGGTCAATGGGAACAGATACAGAAGGTGGAATAGACTCGGCATGAGGAGGAACTGGCTAAGTGGGAGGAGGAGCAGAAGTAGAAGAAGATGGATTATCAGTGGGTGGAGAAGCAGAGGAAAAAGAAGGAAAATTCGAGGGATCAAAAGATATAAGGTCATCTATGGGATCAGTCAGCACAGTCGAGTCAACGACTGTGCTGTCTTAGAACAAGCATGTGACCTACTCTGAGCAATAGTGGTATGACTAATCGGCCGTGAAACCCACCTCGGAACCCCCTTAGGGAAACCTAAGGATGTCACTAACCTATTTATATCAAGCAAGCGCAATATAGCCCCACCCTCATCCCCATGACACGAAAAGTGTGAAAAATTTGCTAGCAAATGAACAAGGGTAAATCAATAAAATCACCATGCAGCAGGGCGTACAAAAAGTGAGCATTCTCCATGGGTAATGAAGAAGTATGAGACATGAGCAAAAAATTCGTACAAACAATGTGCAACAGAATTTGGCAATCAGTAGGAAGAGAGCAAGTGTGAATAGCACCCGGACCTCTCTCCAATGGTGTGTTAAACACTGTCGAACGGACTAGAGAGTCTATCGGAAGAGTATCACGAGTCAAATAAGGAAATAATGGGTGAACGACTCCAGGGATATGAGTTATGCTAGTCACAACATCAGGAGTGACCTTAATTGTCTTATCCCTAAGAAATATTCTAAAAGACGAGTCGCTAACATCATGAATGTTAGCACAGAACTCGTGAATAAGAAGACTCGATGGAGGGATCGACTCGACCAACAAAGGTTCTCAACCATAGAAAGTAAAAATAGCAGCGAGGTCGGGGGATAAGTCGAACATAATGACCTCGCGCTCAAGCAAAATGGGTCGTAATGAAAATTACGACCCAAAATTATCCTGGACAATTGCAAAGAGAACCTAGACTTACTGTAAGAAGTGGAGGTACCAAGTGTCAAAGCAGCAGTACGAGATCTCTTAGGCGGCATCTGAAAAGAGTAGAATTAATACATCAAGACCTTGATATGATAGACAAGAAAGCATGATATGCATAAGATGCATGAATGCACGCCAAACGAGGCATAGCGGGTAAATGCAACGTTCCCTAGAATGAATGCACAATGGGATGTCGTGATGCCTAGAAGTAGGTGACATGAAGACATGACGTGTGCTGTGATGTTATGTCGCAGTAACGTGACGTCACCTGGCGGTGCCAACACCAAAAACAATTTAACTACCACGTAGCACGAGCAAGTTCAAGATACCAAATGCAAACACCACCTCAACTCACAATCACACACCATTAATTCGTACTCCACCAAAACGTGTGCCAAAAAGGACCAAAAATACCAAAAACATATGCCCAGACTTGAGAGAAAGCACACAACTACTCCACAACATCAAAAATCAATAAAACAGCTTGCAATCAGCAACCAACAACCATCTCCAATCCTCCAACAAAATTCAAAAGAGTGACAAATGCACAAGCAATGAAGAACACATAACAAATTCGTGGGAAAATCACCCAAAGCCAAATATTTGTGGCCAAATTGTGCAAAAAGGGATGACATTTCATGAGAAAAACTATTCTATGTGGTGCAAACCCAAAAATCAAAGCTAGAAAGACCAAAAAATGAAAAACCCCAAAATAATTTACAAAAATGGGAAGAAACCAAGGGTTTTAGTAAGTTACTTTTTTAATTCTTTGATTTGATGAACTTGTACCCCAATGAAGTGATTTTGGAGGATTAAAGAGTTGGGAAGGCTGTAATTTGATGTGAGATAAATTCTTGATAGAAATCAAGAGAAAAATGGGAAAAAAATGTGTAAAACCCTGAAAAATAACATTAAAATTTAAAAATATGGCATGTCGCTCGAGCGTTAAGTGAGCGAGCCAGCTTCTGCTTCTATTACTCAAGCGTAGCTCAACGATAAGATGGCGAACACTATTTGAAAAAAATAGCACTTTTTTTTTTTAAAAAAAAAAATTAAAAAAAATTGAGCCCTTGACGACTAGATGAATTTGACTATGCATGTGCTCACAGGTAAAGTATTATCAATAAAACCTTTCCACTTACTTAATCAAGTTCAAAATGGAGTAAAATGTATAAGTGACTCACGTGTGATAAGTGTCACTATTTTCTCATGAATATGATTCCAAATCTTAAATTTGTGAGAAAAGACAAGCGAACATCACTATTAAATAAGTATTTTCCTTACTAACGAAAGTCAAACCCGTAAGATTTTTAGGACCTAAAAACGAGCTCAATTACATAAATACTATTATCTCCTCCTCCTGAATTTAAGCATATAATTCTTATGTCGCTATCTCAAATATTGCATCTAATGTACAGACTCTTATCCATTAAGTGACTCAATTGACCCCTGTAACGAGGTTCAGACCGATTGACCTAAGTCAGTTGACCATATGCACCAGGTTATGAGAACACCTCGTGCTTAATTACTCGAGTCAAAGTCAAATAGGTTTCAAACAAAAGTATAAGATGAACTAAACTATTATATTATTTTTATTATTTTTAAATAATACAAGGAGAAGCATCATGAGCTAATGTCATCTAAATGTAGGTCAATTCACGCTCAAGGTCACCTTACTAATAGATGACAGCCATCTAAAATCTCACACATGTGGTCCAGATTCACTCATAAGATCATAGTGTGTGATGTGTAGATAGTACATGAAGAAACTTATATTCGATACTCCACATTAAACTGAACCAAGTGTTGACTAGCCTGGTTGGCGAGAAAGTTAACCTTGCCAGAGAAAGTTTACTTCTAGTCACAAGTTTACGACACCTAGGTCTTGTGTGTCCCAGTGCGCTACAATGGTGATAGGTGGGAATAAATAGATGTTCAAACTTACTCGATGGTTGTTGCCGATATGTAGGACGATTGACCCTACGTTGTCTAGTAGGTCTAGATCCTAAGACATGTTTGACCTTTGGTTCAGGATAACCAATTTTTCGAGCTTTGTTAGTGGTCGGGACGAACGTGGTCTTGGATGTACTAGCAGTAGTATTACCATTAGGAACATAACCCAGACCATGTCTATTTTCAGCAGGCTTGTTCATCCCCAATAGATTATCAAGTTTCTGCGACCCATTTATGAATAATTTGAGTATAGTGTTAGATTTTTCAAGATCACTTGTTAAGGATTTAACTTTTACTTCCAAGTTCTCATTAACAAACTTCAACTAACTTAGATTTTTGGGAGAGTCCTGAAGGTCACCTATGAGTTTTTCTTTCTCTCTTTCAAGATCACTAACATTTTTCAAATAGCCTTATTAACCTTTTAAATCTTAAGACTCTCCTTAAATAGTTCATGATAAGATTCGTAAATATCAGGTTCATCCTTAAATTCTTCCCCAAATTGTTCACTCTGTTAATCACTTTCAACCTTATCAATCTCCTTATCAGATTCAATCATAGCTATGATGTGAAGGCCATGAGATTTTGCTCATCCTCACCACTAGATGCATCAATCTAAGCACTCGAATCTGATTCATCATCACTTAAGGTCACTACTAATGCCTTACGTTTTTCTTTATTTGAACTCTTTTTCAAATTAGGACATTCATTCCTATAGCGATCGGAACCTGACACTCATGGTATCTAACAGATTGTGTTTTTTATCATCAGTTCTAGAGTTATTCTTTTCATGCTTATCTTTCACGAATTTACTTGGGACTTCATTTTTCCATTTTTGAGGCTTCCTCCTATTCCTCATCACCTTCTCAAGTTTTTTAACGAAATAAGCTATTTCATCGTCGCTAAGCATCTTAGCATCAATAGACTTACTCTTTTCTTCTCTAACAGTATTCATGGCTATGGATTTAGCCATTTTAGGTTGAGAAATGGTGAGTTCATTGGTTTGAAGAGATCCTACGAGTTCTTTAATTTTTACTGCATCTAAGTCCTTACTTACTTCAATCGCAGTGACTTTAGGTTTAAACCTTTCAAGTAGGGATCTAAGGACTTTTCTAAGGATATTGGACTCAGGAATCTTCTCACCTAGGTTAAAACTTGAATAAACTATGTCATTTAGCTTCCCATAGAATTCATCGAATGACTTATTGTCATTCATTCTAATTTATTCAAACCTAGAGGTTAACATCTGCGGCTTAGAATTTTTAACCGTTTCTAAGATGTCCCAAACTTCTTTAGCAGTCTCACACATCGAAACTCTCATAAACTCTTCAGCAGACACAGCCATGAACAGTGCATGAATGCCCTTACTATTCAAATTATACTCAGCTAAGTCATCTTTAGTCTAGAGTGAAATATCAATGGGTGTAACTACACCAACAATAGTGGTTGAAGGTGGAGTCCACCCAGTTTGAACGCTAATCCAAATACGTTCATTCAATGCTTTAAGGAAGACTTTAGTTCAAATTTCCAATAAGCATAATTGCTTCTGTCGAAAAATGGAGGTATGGACAATGACTGACTCATCTAGAATTAAATAGAGGCCAGGAATCAAAATAAGGCTCTGATACTAATTAAAAATACGTAGTTCGATCCTAACTACTCCTATAGGGGGGGTGAATATGTGATTATGCGGAATTAAAATTATTTAAAAATTAAATAGCAACGAGTCACTATTAATTATTTATCTAGCTGATTAATTATGCAATCCAATTATTCATATGTTGAAATACCGCAGTTATGTAAGTAATAAACTAACAAAGAATTGATCATGGAGAAACCTAACTGGGTGAAAACTTCGGGCACTTTGCTAGTCAACAATCCACTATAAATGATTTATAATTTATAGCTTATCAGACTAGACGACGACGCATAATATCTGACCTCCTGACTATAATTCCAATAGCTCTCTTGGATTCTGTGTTCCTGCATCAATTCCCAGTTGCAGTTTCCAAAACTCTCCTGGATTGTGCTTTCCTACAACAACTCTCAGTTTTGTGAAATCATCCATCTCCAGTAGATTCACAAAGAACACCGTGTTCTTCAATGGAACTCCAGTCATCTTTCCTTGATCTTCAGAAACTGTAATAGATATGGAGGAAGCAACAATTTGGTATTTGAATTTACGATATGATGTTTTCTCACCGAAGGTTATAATCTCAAAAGGATGAAATGAATATGAAAAGCTAAGTGTTTGCTCAATGATCAACCTTAGAAAAAAACATTCTGTGTCGTTTGGATATTTATATGTGGTTTGGGGAATGAATGGGCCGGACAAAAAGTCTTTAAAAAATGAATTAAAAAATTCTCGAATAGAACTGTCACTTAAGCGAAGGGTAAGCGACAGTCGAACGACAGGTTGTGCTCGAGCGAAGGTGAAGCAACAAGCGGGCGATGAAAATTCTGTTTCTGACGCTCGAGCCAAGTCTTGGGGACAATCTAGCGAATTCCAAGTAGTTTTTCATTCTTACCCATTCTCGAACCCTAAACTTAAAATATCACAACTTTTACTAATTGCACACTACTTCTTGACTTTTTACAACATATCAACTTTAGTCCTTTTTGTTCACAGAACTGTCAATTACATTAAATAGCTAACAAAATATTTTCAAGATCTTAAATTTATTCAATGTATCAAATTGCCCTTTGTATAGAATTAGACATATTACAAATACTCAGCGCCCTGCAGAATTTAGATTCCAAGACAAGTAGGCTGGATCTCCCAAGGGCCAGCTCAAGAACTATCAAAATGAACCTTGAATAAATATCATTCAAGATTGTTTCCTTAATCAAGATTTTATGAAGGGAGAGGGTAACATCACACTATTAAATGTGTTGGCATAAAAATGTGTGATCAAACAATTGGTCTATAGGGTTTCTTTACTTGAATATTATAAAAAGAATTAAGCAAATTGTACACTCATGGTGTACAACTAGTTTGACACCTTTTGAGGTGTTAAAATCGAGGACATTATTTGAATAGGTATTGTTAAAATTAATGACAAATTTGTGTGTCATAAAAAAAACTGTCAAATGGTGTAAGTATTAAAACTGTTATGAAAATTCAGTTAGGAACTAATTTGAATTTATACTAAAATTCAAGTTTCTAAAAGACATAATGCGTGGCGATGCGTGGAGGTCGAGCTATGGGCTAGGCGAGGCATATGCATGAAAAAGCGTAAAAAGGCATTTTCTTATTTTAATTTTTAATTATTTAAAAATAATATTTACTAAATATTTAAAACAGATTTATAGGATCTTTATACATTTTTTTCAAAGTTTC
>CAIGRO010175644.1:0-11511 GCA_903798355.1 Fraxinus baroniana
ATTATGTCATTTTTAGTATTGTCGTAATATTGTTTTATATTTTTATTATCATTATATCCATGACAAAAACTCAACGTTCAACATCAATAAGTTGTACCCCTCCTCCCCCCGACAAAAAATACTGGCTCCGCCCCTGACCGTGTCTCCGTTTAGAACGGAGATTTTTTTTTTTAATTAACACACCAACTCTAACCCTAAACTAATCAAATATTCTGATTTTTTCATAACTAAAAGCGAAAAATTAAACCCTATCTCGACATATTTATTACAAACATAATGGTGAGTTTTAACAATCAATGAAAGACAAATCCCAGATATTATTTCTCAAGATAGAAAATCACACAATTCCAATTTTTCTACAGATTTTCGTGTGAGATATTTAGCATTTAATTCAACTAAAATATCTCACTTGCAGGAAGACTCTTGTTGTCTCGGAAATTTGTCCTTGCTCCTTAATAAAGTATGAGCCAAAATACTTTCTAGTTTATTGAAAGTTTTACTCAATTGATTGAAACACTAATTAAAAACTTATTCTGGATGCTTTATCCACATTTAATGTATGTGTTTTGATACTGTAAGCACATGCCATTGTTTTTCTTGCACTTAAAGCCCACTGTAGCCCTGAGACATCTATTTTTGTGAATAAGAGGGGTAAATACTACGAAATGAAATGGATGTGTGAACAATATGCATGGACACTCATGAAAATGTAGGAGTATCATGGACTACTTTCCCACAACCAAGTTGAAGAATTAAAAAAATACACAAATCTTCATCTCTGGGATTACAGAAATGAGAGCTTTCAATTGCTGCATTTCACAAACCCAAATCAGAAATTTAATACTACACAACCATTCACTCCAAGAAATGTTCATTTTTCATCTTCATTGTTATCACACAACCATTCAAGTAATAAACCAAATTTTTTTATGGAATCTTGAGGTAAGAATTTCTTCATTACAATACAAAGAACAGAGAATAAATCTACTAAATAATATGATGATAATAATGCATATTACACTTAGTAACGACCCCAACCAACACCAAAAAGAATTCCTTCAGGAAAATGGAAATTATGCATTAGTTAATGAGAATATGATGATAATAATGCATATTACAATTTGAATCGACCCCTTCCAACACCAAAAAGAATTCCTTCAGGAAAATGAAAATTATGCATTAGTTAATGAGAACCCACCTTTAGTCGAAACTCAATCCAACTAGAACACCACAAAAAAGAATTTTACTGTGAGAGGCGGCGTGAAAATCGGGAAAGGAAGGAGGGGTGAAAAAAATTATAGAAAGCATGGTTATGGCAGTTGGTTTTACAGTAGTTGGTGCAATTGCGTGTGAAAATGAAGAAGTAGGAATGGCGGTGTGGAAAAGCTTGACGAATTTCAGGGAATTAAAAAAAAAAAGGGGGGGGGGGGAGATGATAATAATGCATATTACACTTTGAATCGACCCCAACCAACACCAAAAAGAATTCCTTCAGGAAAATGAAAATTATGCATTAGTTAATAAGAACTCACCTTTAGTCGAAACTCAATCCAACTAGAACACCACAAAAAAGAATTTTACTATGAGAGGCGGCGTGAAAATCGAGAAAGGAAGGCGGGGTGAAAAAAATTATAGAAAGCATGGTTATGGCAGTTGGTTTTACAGTAGTTGGTGCAATTGCGTGTGAAAATGAAGAAGTAGGAATGGCGGTGTGGAAAAGCTTGACGAATTTCAAGGAATTAAAAAAAAAGGGGGGGATTTTTTTACTACGATTGGAAATGGCGACACATGTAGTGATTTACTTTGGTTCTTTTAATATGTAATGATATTGTGGCAATGATAATCTAGATAGTGCAATCACTAGTTTGATCTCGTTTCTTGCTATTCTCCTCCATGATTTTTTGAAGTTCTTTCTCAGTAGTTGCGATGAGACGCTTGATAGAGTCGAAGGTTGTAAGCCTTATGCTGTGAATAAAATGTAAAAGGAATTATGAACCACAAAAGCCTTAACTTTAATGCATTAAAAGATCCTTTCCAAAAAAAAAAAGTTAAGGAAAGAATTCAAATAAAATGAAAACGGGATATACAAACGGAGGATGCAAAAGTAAGAGACATAAACCTACTGTTTGGTAGAGTTTTTAATGCACATTCGGCACAAAACCCCTGTACATTCCTGTTGCAGGGTATGGGGCCTTCTCAACCCCAAAAGTTAGCTCAATAGGTGAGACTTTCCCTCACACTTATAAACTGATCACCAGCCCCTTCCACAACCGATGTAGGACAACCTCAACAATTTCCCCCTTACATTGGGCCCTGGGTGGGAGCAAACCCGAATCTCCCGTGGATTATTAGGTGGTTGAATCGCGAAGAAGGAAGTGGATTTGTGAAATGAGAAATCTGGGTTTATGCGTTATCATTTTAAAATTGGAGCAGCTGCTCAAGTGAAAGGCTAGCGCCAGAACCTTTGCTTTTGGCACTCGAGCGGTGGCTCATTAAACTCGAAACATGAAATTATGATAATAAACCATTATACGTTGACCGTGCACCTTCGATAACTCAAAATGGAATTTACCTATTGCACGTGATCGTTGAAAATAGCATAATGAAGGGGACTATTTTATGATGTAGAAATGAAAATTAAATATCAAGACTATTCGAAATGGTGATTAATAAAGACACGTTTGATAAAACAGGAAGCAAAATTTGACCATTTTTATTCTTTGTATGAACATAAAAAAGACATCCAAACATTAATGATGGGTTTGATTGCAAACATGTAATTTATATAAAAAGAAAATAAATTCTTGACAAATCAATTGCCCATAATTTATTTGTATGAAAATTATTAATTAAATATGTTTGATTAATTTAATTTTCAATTTAGAAAATATTATGTTTGCCCATTTTTTGTTGATAGGTAGATGAGAGAGACAGATGAGAGAGATAAAAAGAGAGTGAATCACCTTAAAAATAAAAATCACCACTCCCTAAGAAAATGTTTTCCTTATTTTTGAGGAAAATATGGTCATATGACAAAAAATTGTAAAATATTTTCTATAAAAAAAATCATGTCAATCAAATACAACAAAAGTAAGAATTTGGATGAGAAATGACATTTTTTTTTTTTTTTTATGGAAAATAAAGTAATATTTTCTATAAAAAATAATGTCAAAAGTAAGAATTTGGATGAGAAATGCCATTTTTTTTTTATGGAAAATAAAGTTAACCAAATGCTCTAAAAGATGTTTTATATGGGGCATGGTTTTGAAAAGTATTTCATATGAAATCTTAAAGTAGGTTGTAATAAATATACAATCTCGCCAAAAAGATAAGGGTAAATCAAGTAGGTTTTTTCCCATTCCTATATATCTTTATTTTATTCATTCTGTCAATTCTTTTAATTTGTATGTAGAATACAGAGGGAACTTACGATAAATATAACTACAATTATGACAACACTACATGAAAATATCAATTTTACAAGTAAAAAAAATATACTCATATTATCACCGAGTCGGAAAATTTACTAATGGACCTTTTTTTTCGTCGATGATTCCAAAAGTCATCAAATATCTTTGGATAAGTTCACTATTCATTTTCATGATGTTATCAGTAAATAGTAATTTTCAAATTTTGACTAATATAATTTAGGCTACTTTTTTTAACATCATATTAATAAGAAAATTAAAATTAAAGTAAGTAAAATACTGTTAAAATATTTTATGAAGAAAGCGATCTTAAAATTTTTACAAGACTTTAAAATAACTAGAAGTAGTAACGTGCATAGAATGTGCACTTCGGCTTCTGAATAAATAAGTTTGCTTTATAAATTTTACGGTGATGCTATGGGTCCATCCGGGTGTCCATCCGGGTGTCCATAATAGACACCCGGATGAACACCCCAATGTACAAGAAGTATAATCCTAAATTTTATATGTTTTCATTTCTCTCTTTCGTATTTGACCAACTAGATTGGTCAGCCTTGGCAGCGCCAGCTGATCTTCGGATTTATTTTTCTTTTCTATTTGTTGAAAAAGAAAAGAAACAAAAAAAAAGTATCATATTGAAGATTTTATTGGCGACGGATGACGTGATTGATGAATAAAGGTGTGTTTGATGAATATTATTGATGAAAGAATGTATTTTAAATAGTAATATAATGGAAAATATGTGGTTAAAAAGTAAGAAAAAGTTATTGATACGATGAAAAATATTATTTTATTAAAAAATGTGTTATTGAAAATAAGTTTTGAAAGAATGTGTGCCAAACAGAGATTAAGAGTTTTTCCTCTTCTATCTTGAAGATATTATAAAATTTAATCCATGTTTAGTGAGGGATTAAAATTTAGATTTTAATTATGTCAAAATCAACAATTAATTTTAACAATATATTTTATAGAATCCAACACATTTCATCAACTTTTATCAAAATTTACTAAACAACTGAATTTAATCTCCCACCATATAGGGGTTTAAAGTGCGGTAGAGCAAAAAGAAATCAAGATTGATGAGATTGCTAGAAACATCTTGGAAAATATATGGCGTCAATTTGAAAAAGAACACATAAAATTCAATGACCGTCATTTAAAAATTACAAAATTAATTATGCAAATGGTTGAATTTTACAAAATAAGTGGTCATTAATTTATAATGCAAGGCATGCCACACGAGCCAACATACGGGTTGGCCCATATTTGGGCTTGTGCACCTCGTGGGTTGTCCGAGCTCAAGCCAAATCTCATTTTTGAGGCTTGTCTCAAGCTTTGGCTTGTACAAACGAGCTTTGAGTCGAACTTGACTCAGGCTTTGTTTTCGAGCTGAGTTGAGCCGATAGGCTCTTTTGCCACCACTACACACAAAGATGTTTGTAAGGCGTCATGGTTTTAGCAAGTATTTTGTATGAAATCTTTACCACCAAAATTTGGAGTTCAAGTATGAATAATTAAAGGGTGAAGTTAGACATAGAACAAGCATAGTTGATAGATGGCATCAGCAACGGAGCTAGCACCCAACAAAGTGGCGTAGTCACCCGTGCTGGCTTCATTAAAATTTACAGGTTGGATGCATAGGGCATCGCCAGTTGTCGTGAGGCTTTTGTTGAGTTGGGGGGGAAAAACATTAGGCCCATTATCCATAGGCATGCTGGTTGTGCTGCTGAGGTTAATTACAAATTGAATTCCATTTTGCATATTGCCCCAACCCCATACGACATTTGCAAAAACACAGAAAGCAAAGCAAACCATATATCTGATTCTAAGCTCCCTCTCGCGCCCCAACGCACACCACTGCTTCATGCTTGTGACATTCTGTCGTCGACATCATTTCTCCGCCACTGTCTACCATCGCTGACTATGAGTCTCTCTCTGTGTGTGTGTGTGTGTGTGTGTATTTTAGTTCATTTTGATGCTATTTTAATTTAGAACTTGAAATCTTGAAGGGATATTTTATATGTATTGATCATTTGATTGGTGATTTATTATGTGAATTGTGATGATTTATGAAAATTAATGAATTTGTGAATATGTGATATTTGTGATAAATGATAAATTGGTGATGAAAATTAGAAATTGAAAATTGAACTTGATATGTATATGATTTGTACGTTTTAATGCATTTACATATAAATTGAAGAATTTTAAATATTAATAAACGACATCAATATTGATCATTGACTATCAATGGTAAACGACACCCTAACTCACCAACATTCATGGATCCACAACTGAATGACATTGAACGTAATTAAAAATAAAAAGATCTTTATATATTTTAGAGTGCATATGTAAAGATCTACAATGATGAATCCAACTAATTATTCTGCCACTACACCATACCGTTTTACAAAATTTAAAGTAAAGCCCTAGGATGACTAATAAGAACTCATTCCCACATATCATACAAAATAAATACAAGTGAGGATTGCAAAAATGTGATAAATTTCATAATAATATTGTGGCAATGATAATCTAGATGGTGCAATCACAATTTTGTTATCGTTTCTTGCAATTCTCGAAGTTCTTTCTCACTAGCCGATCAGACGCTTGACAAAGTCAAAGGTTGTAAGCCTTATGCTGTGAATAAAATGTAGAAGGAACTTTGAAACACAAAAAATCTATACTATAATACATTACAATATCCCTTCAAACAAGAAATGAAAAGGAAAGAAGTCAACTCTGTAACCACATGAAGAAGTCAACTGATGTCATTGACTTCGGTTCACATTCAATCAGCGAATGGTTGAAAATACTAAACTGATAATATACCAGCAACAAAAGGGACTAATTCTATCAGGAGAATCCATTTGATCATTCAATGTCTCTTACTAAATTACTCGTGTTTTTTTTCCCACCACAATTATCAATTTGTAACATAACCCGTATTTGTTTTGTACCAAATTTTAGCTGGCTGCAGAATGGATTCTTGCGTGGTATGGTTAAGAAGAACATAAATATAATATAATAAATTAAATTTAACAAATCTATTTCATCCTTTACTTGACAATAAAACCTTTGAATTTGGTTGATTAAAGCATAATTTGATTAAGACTACACAAATTATGTCTCAGGCACTTACAAAACACTTTGCCAATTTCTACTACAATTACTGCCAATGGCTTCTAGCAGCATGACCCACAAAACCATCAGTCTATTCCATGGAAGTTCTTAACTTCACGGGTGAAAAATAAAAATATGAAGCAATTTGTAACATACCGGGCCAAAGGACCTTGAGTCCATGCTACAAGCTGGATTGTCTCCCTCAACCCAACAATGCCCTTCAGGGATCATCACAGCATCGTATGAAGAAGAGATATCGATCCAGTCACCCAGCAAAGCAGTGATTCTCTTTACATTTTTCTGTTTGTGATTACTTGGGGAACTGCAAAGGATGGTGAATGCGATTAAATTTTAGACCTAAAAATGTTCACAATTTTTTACCAACATGTCACAAAAGTAACATATATGGCATGTATTGGAATTAATTTATTGATCTACCTTTTTTAATTTTGTGAATATATATAGCAAGGTTTGCAATCTAATTTGACTTCTAAATAAAAAATGATAACAAAAGCTAGGGGCATATAAATGCTGACACAGAAAATTATTTTCAAATAACATTTTTATCCTCGTGTATCACTCTCCACCTCCAGAATGAGCAGGTCACAGTACCACCTCCAAGTGGCCAAGAGCTGTTGAAGCAGCCCTGTCTCCAAAATTCTAGCTCTCCATGTAGTAACTATAATTGACTCACACTAACCCCTAAACTTCAACTCTCATGGCTACCATATTCCCACCATTGACAATCAAGCCCAGTGTAAAAGCGTGTCAGTTTTCAGTAGATTATGAACATATGAGGTGAAATGTCATGTACAGTTCTGTAGCCTAATCCGAATTATAGAGATACAGCACAAGCAAACAAAATGGAAAATAACAAAAATGTTCTGAATTCACAGCCAACTCCATTCACCCCCACAATAGGGAATCAATTATTGGTTTCCAATTCTTGCATCTGCCTGTAAAGTAGAACCGAAAATGGATGGAACAGTGGATAGATGAAAACCTTTCAAATATGAATTACCCTTCTGGTTAGGGGTATTGACTACACCCTTTTATGTCTTTGAACTAGTATTTAAGTGGGAATGGTGATTATAGTGTGCTAGAAAATTGAGTAACGGAATTGAGCGACTATAGAAAGATTATAGAACCCCAGTTTCTCCATCTGCGAGGACTCAGCATAACACCCAAATGATTTATGAATCGCTTCCATTATGATTGCATTCAAGAAGTTTTTGAAAAATAAATTTAATTAAAGAAAGTAACAAGTAATTTCGAGTATGATGACTCCCAAATATTTTAATTAATTAATTTATTTATTTTTAAAAAAGGCATCAGTGAATAATGAATAGAAAGAAAACATCCAGAGAAAGTGTCATTTGATTTTAATTGCAAGAGTGCTTCTCCCCTCAAATAAATTGTGAAGAATTAGTTTCATAATTTTTTGAAGAACTAGCTATACTACATGATTTTCAAAGTTTTTGATGTTGAATAGGAAAACAGTGAAGGCTGACATTTTTATTGGTCCTAAGCTCTGCCTCTTGAGCACAGAATAGAAAACTTCAAAGTACAGTGCTCAAAGCATATGCCATGTGATCAATGTTACCAAGTTAAATTTGAAGAAGCAGATTTATAAATCATATTATGCAGCATATAGAATGTTAATTATTCTCAAGAGAAAATATTCAGCCGCATCAATCTTTTACAATGTGCAACTTCATCATAGGCATTTCTATAAATGACTTACTAGAAGGAATGGAAGATGCACACAGCTAACAGGGAAAATTTCATGAGCGTACTTTCAGGATTTGGATGCGAACAACTATTGTATTGGTCCAGAACTCAAGCTTCTAATCTCAGAAGATGGTTGAAAGAGAAAAATAAAATTTGATTCCATCAATAAAAATCCATAAAGTCGGCCATGTTTCCCCACTCACTCCTTTTATCAAGTTACCTGATCTAAAACCCAGCTTTAAGTATCTTTCCTTGAGAAAAATATTAGTCAACGTCTTACTTGCCAACATATTTGAATACAAGGCATCTATAGACCTCAATGTTCATTGCGACCAGCAAATTTTCTTAATTATCCCGAGCTGTGGTCTACCAACTTCATTGTTAGATATTAGCATTTAATTTATCAAACAGAATTTTTTCTCCAAGTAAGGAATACAATCAAGGATCACAAATCAATTAAGTGGGGAGATTACATTTCCACTTATGTTCATAGGAAAAAATAACAGATCAGGGAACACATGTCAATCAACAACAATTTAAAGGATACTGGTAATTTGTTTTAAGCATTTGGTTATCTGGCTATCGATCCAGCAAACAACAATCCAAACGATGCATTTTGTTTGGTTGGATATCATCAATAGAACTTCAGCATATCTGATATCTAGAGAAAGGTTATTTTTGTAAAGTTTGACGATGAGAGCATAGCATAATAAAAATTGTCAATACTGCGTTTGAAATCAATCTAAATTCAACCTTAGAGTGAACTTCATTATTGCTTGAGTTTAAAGGTCTAGATGGGCTAAAATTCGTAGTTAAATTCAATCAGCAAGTCATAAAGAAGAACATTCACGTACGAATCTATAAAGAGTCAAAGACAAAGGAGTACCGCTAGGCAGCAAGAATTGTAAATTATGAAGAAGAAGTTAGCTAGACTTCACAAACAAAAATAAGCATCAACTTCTATTTCAACGGGGGAGGATGATAACTTGAAAAAATCCCAAACAGAAGGCATTGGAAGTAGCAAGACTACTGGAGATTAAATTCCGTTTTGGAAGAAGTTCCAAAAATTGAATGTAGCTAGACTACAAGAGAAATAAAGACAAAAGACCATAGTCAAGCTCAATGTTCTCAAGAACATAAGGGTATTCAAAATCCAAAACAAAAAAGAAGCAATGGTTCAAGAACTAGAAGCTCAAATAAAGACATGAGTGCATTTTAAGCTTCAGTGTTCAAAAGAACAAACGAGAATTCAAATCCCAACAACTGAATCAAAAGTTCAAGAGAATTTGTGTACTCTTGAAAAGAAAAGAAAACAAAATTCTTTTGGTCTGATGACGAAAGAACTTCATGCTTGTATTTAAATAAATTCAAAAAAAATTCTGCAATTTAAACCTTCTTACTGTTCGTACTGATTGGGGATTCATTCTTCCTCTTTTGTATGATGTACTGATCACGCCTCACTATGGTGAGTCCTTGGACTTGTTTCCCTTACGGCCTCCTGCCTAACGGTACTTCTTTGTCTCCAATTCTTTATAGATCCGTACGTAAATGTGTATATCATTCTAGAAGTTTGAAGGCATGAATTAAAACATGAAAGTTTTATTATTCATAAGAAAGTCTAAGAGCAAAAAACCTTGACTTTTATCGTCGCTCAGAATTTATTGGGTATCAAAATCCAACAGTTGAATTGAACTTTAACTAAAATCTTGATTTTAATTTCACCAAACACGATTTTAATATAATCAAAATGTGGTATATTTATAAAAAAGTATACTGTGAAATAACCACCTTAATAAAAAATTGTGGTTTTTGATAAATGTTTTTTACATTTTATGGACATCAAGGAAAACTATTGCTCACAAAAACTAAAATATTTGAGACGGAAAATCCTAATCATCTAAGTCCAGGGAGAAAATTTCAAAATGTGAAATGCCAATGGAATGAAATTCTTTGGTATTCTCATAGAAAAATTGGAAATTATAGATCATATATGCCAAACCATCTATTTGGTGTCTTCAATGCATTCAATATATTACAGTCTATGTAGTATTTAAATAGACGAACTGTTGGCCCCCCTCGAGGTATAGCTCAGTGGTACAAAGGACATGAGTGAGATAGTTTCAGCTGAGTTGGCAGCCGTAGTGTGAGGGTTCGATTCTTGTCTTTAACAAGGTTTGGAATTGGACTCTTTGTGGGCACCAATATGGTAGTGTTGACACCCTAAAAATGCAGCCCAAAATTAAAGGCTCAAGATGAGAAGCCCAATTAGGGAGTCCAAAATAAAGGCCTAGGAAGGATCATTGATGAAGGTAATAAAAGCTCAAGAACAAGAAAAGCGCCATCGCCCAAACTTGCAGAACGCACAAAGGCTGAACGAATGAAGAGCCATGTGATCGTCCAGAGCGATGGCCCCGTTATCGCCCAAACCTCCGAGTCGCCCAGGATGGAGCACATCTAAGACATCGTGGTTACCCAGTCCAGCAGTTATTAGACAAATTCGACATGCCCCACGATTCAAGGACGACAGTTAAAAGGCAAGGGGAATGGTAACGGTTAGAGATAACTTCTCCCCAACAAGACCGTCATTATGAAGGAAGTGGACAAGTTACAAAGTGATTGAGCAGTTCCGAACAGTTTCATCACTCAGCAGTCACTAAAGGAATATAAAAGGAAGTGAAGACATAGAGAAAAGCCTCCCCGAATCAACAACTCTCAACAGAGAATGTGTAATTTTAATTTCTTAGTTTAACTTTAAAATCATTCTTTCAGTACTCG
This sequence comes from Fraxinus baroniana, assembly GCA_903798355.1. Classification (NCBI taxonomy): domain Eukaryota; kingdom Viridiplantae; phylum Streptophyta; class Magnoliopsida; order Lamiales; family Oleaceae; genus Fraxinus; species Fraxinus baroniana. The sequence continues at coordinate 11,061 of CAIGRO010175644.1, forward strand.
TGTGCTTGCGCCACTTGGAGACATTTTGTCTATTTCCAATTGTAAATTTTTGCCACTAAATATACCATTTTTTGGGACTTTGTCTCAAGAGATTTGTCCCTTACACAATCGTCTAATCCTTTCTTAATTGTTAGCNCGAATCAACAACTCTCAACAGAGAATATAGGATTTTAATTTCTTAGTTTAACTTTAAAATCATTCTTTCAGTACTCGTGTGCTTGCGCCACTTGGAGACATTTTGTCTATTTCCAATTGTAAATTTTTGCCACTAAATATACCATTTTTTGGGACTTTGTCTCAAGAGATTTGTCCCTTACACAATCGTCTAATCCTTTCTTAATTGTTAGCGAACTAAAAACAGTGCGAAACAATTTGGCACACCCAGTGGGACGATGGTGTTTTGTAAGTGAAGATACAAAAAGTGACACATTATGCCTCATAAGAATTCTGA
>CAIGRO010175665.1:0-11711 GCA_903798355.1 Fraxinus baroniana
ATGAAAATAAAGAAAATGCAACTTAAAATGGTTGTATCTTGGAATTCAGTTTCCATTTCCACGTTGCAATCAAACGGTCAAAGTGGAATTCGTTTTCCTCGGATGTGACAGGGCCTAAGTAAAGATTTTGCTGTCAAAAAAACTAAAAATTATAAAAGAAGTAACATTTTTGAAAAATCTCAAACATGTTTGACAACAAAGTTGCGTAAAAGTTTTAAGCTTAGCCAAACATGCTCTGTCTGTTGTCTGCTGATGAATGCAATCTATTAATAAAAGTTCGAAGGATCCCATATTTGTAAATCTGTGTTTTTTCAATTTTAGCATCTTATATGAATATCAAATTATTTTTTAGTGTTCGTATGTACATGCAAATTTTTTTGCTAGGTTAATGATACAATTGGAACATTGGCTGGAGGCAGATACACCAATAAGGATGTTTCTGTTGCAGTGATATTGGGTACTGGAACCAATGCAGCATATGTGGAGCGTGCTCAAGCAATTCCAAAGTGGCATGGTCCGCTGCCTAGATCTGGAGAGATGGTCAGCAAATTTTTAAATAGCTGATTACAGTAAAACCTCGATAAGTGAATATTCGATAAATTAATAATCCCGCTTAATTAAGGCCAGTAACTGCATAAGAGAATAAATTTATTTATAACCCTCTTAGAACAGACGCAAATATAAAATAATGTGTTAAATACGTAAAATTTTATATAATATATTGATGAATTTTTTACTTAACTATTTTTTCCATTCAAAATTTTTCCCCCCTGAAAGTATGCGTATAAAGTTGCTTGCTTTTTCTTTGTAATCAAACCGAACTCAACTTTATCCTTAATTTTTTGCAATGAATATACTACATTTGACATATTTTATCACTTTGTAAAACAATTATTTAAAATTATGATTGCTTGAAATGTCTCTTTTGAAAAAACAATCGGTAAAATGCAACTATCATATGAATCATGATCACCATTGATAGGTGTATTGAGTACTCATTAAATAATATATTCATCAATAGAAGATTTCATCACCGCATCATTATTACTAGGATAGTTTAAAATGTGCTCGATGTTCACCAAATTCAATTGTTTTTTTTTTTTTTTCAAAAAAGAATTCTGAAAAGTATTATGATAATACAAGTTATAGAAATATAAAATACTCTACAAATTAATAAATATTCATCCCCCCTTCCAAAAAAAAACTATTTTCAAATTTATTTTTAATCACATATTCTCAAAATATTTTGCACATAAATATAAATTTTTTTTTACTACTTTTTAACCTCATATACTCTAAAAAAATAATTATTCCAAAATTCATTTAAAAAAATCATTTTAATGATTGCAAACATGGACTTAGGTAATGAGTGATGAAATACTTTTTATAAATAAAAAGTGGTCAAAGTTTCTCAGTAAGTTATCGGTTTTCAATTCGATCAAAATTATCAAGACTAAAAAGTTATCGGTTTTCAATTCGATCAAAACTATCAAGACTAATTTTCTTCTTCAAGACTCTATTGCACTTTGGCATCATAGTATCTTTGGTTGCCACATTATCGACCCTTTAACACAAGGGTCTAGTAGGCTATAACCACGCCCATTGTGTTATAAGCTTTGATTCAATAGCCACCTGACTAGAACTTGTAACGAGGACTAGAACACCAACATAGTTTGCTAGTCACACTCCTCAAGTAATATGATCACAAACAATGATATATATAGCACAATCCATATTATAATTACAAGTAATACGATCCCAGACAATGATAGCATCATATCAAGTTTATGTTGGTATATGATTAGTATCTAGATGAATAGATAGAAAATAAGAAATTATTCATGCATTTATAAATAAATTCTATAAACAACTAATTAAAAAACAATTAAACTGAATGTACAGAAATTGTTTGCCAAGTGTTCTACAGAAGACTCACATGGATGTGGGTCCCACTTGATTTAAATATTTTTTTAAAAAATGGGGCCCACGTATTTGTCTCTCCCTTGTATTTCTTCGTTTCTGCATCACAAGGATTTCTCATTAAAAAATAAGTAGGTAGCAGAAAATAATTTAAAAATATGTACAGGTTGTAATGTCAAAGATGCCTAAGTTTGTGTGCACGTTTGATCAAATATAATTCATACAAAAATAATACTTATGTTACAATGTTATCTGAATATAACGTTAAAATCTGGATTCATGTGTTCTAGTCTTGTTGATATAAAATTATGTGCAAAATAATTTTACGTATAAACCTCAAATTTTTCCTTACTTTTTAATAACACATTATTCAAAACAATCACTATTACAAAATCTATTCTACCAAAAAATGAAGCTCAGACAATCCCTAAATAGAATATCATAGAAGCATAGGGACCGTCGACCTTGTCATTTTTGTGTGTTGGTAACTGGCATTGTACACAACTGACAACTCAAAAGAGACTTCTTGTGACGACAGAGATTTTGGGCACATAACACACTAAAGATGAGGGCTCGATTGATCATGGGAGGAGGGGTGGGTCTAAATATATAGTGAGGGGTGAAGAGGAGTAACTTTTTTTTTTTTTTAAATTATTATCTTAATTGAAAGACAATTATTCGTGCCAAAACTCATTATCACATGGAAATCATGTGTCATTTAATACTATTTTTGACGAATTTGTTGTGAGAGCTTAAATGTTACAATAATTAAAGGTTAGAGATTTAAATGCTAAAAAATTATTGCAGATCCAAATATTTAAAGATAGACTGGTTCTATGTTCATTTTGTGGTCAGACAAAGTAAGCCTGTTAATAACATATGTTGCATTTGAATTATTTCTTGGGCACAACAAGTACATAATATAAAGTAAAATTCAAAACTAAAATAATTAATATATAAATATTTAAAGACAAAACCATAATATTCTAGTTATGAAAATTGTTATGCCTCGCCACCGAGGCTCAGATCAAAACGCCACGTTACAAGCCATGTGGAAAGAAAAGCCAACAAAGAGTCAGCTAATCAAATGTAAAAAGATCAAGTGAACAGTGGAAACTATTGTGCCGAAGTACTGCATGAATGGTCGACGCAATCTCTCTGCGTCAAAGAGCACAAACACGAAGCCCTCTAAAGCCAAAGCCCTTAGTTCATCTGAGGCCCTTGAAGTCGAAGTTGTCTCTTGAAAGACTTGCATTCAATCTTTAGGAATGATTGATATGACGTCTGTAATAAAAATGTCAAGTATGTTAACCTATCGAATAGGGCAGCTGACCCGTTGTCAATGCATTTAGTGTATGATAAGCTTAGTAATGTGATGCTTCGGTCAAGAGGATGAAACCACGTGGTTCTGATCTAACGGTCACCACGTCGGCCAGAAAATATATAAATAGGCAATCTTTGTACATGAAAGATGATGATTCTTTGAACAAAGAAATAGATAATATACAAGAGCATTCTTAATATACATTTTGGCTGGATTTACTATTATTAGTTTGGATATTAGCTTATTTATATCTTCGTGATTGTTTGTTAGCGTAGTCACTTTAGTCGTTTTCATCAGTACTCGAACATTTTTGTCTCGCGCGTTCACGTGTTATCCTTTTCCCATTAGTTCTTCGATCGAAATGCGCCGGAATTTGCTTAGGCTGGTGTGAGTGGGCTCGATATCTGTTGTCCACATTGGCGTTATATTTTTCGGGGTCAACAAAAATAATGATGGAAAGGAGTTTGCTCCCTACAAGAGTCTAGAACAATGGCTAACGAAATGAAATTACAAAATATACCTCATTTTTCTAAAAAAAATCTAAATATGTCCTATTTTTATTTTTGATGATAACTACCTTTAGGTCATCTCCAACGCATTTCATTAAAATGGTGCAATGTTCACATAAATGGTTGAATTGAACCCGCGCATGGTGGATTAGGCTACATCCGCCCCTCTTAGATTGCAAATTTTCACCATCATGTTTAGTCATCTCCAATTCATTACATCAAATGTTACACCAAATCGATAGTGTTTTCTTTATTTTATTATTTTTAACATTTGATTTATTTCAAAAATTATTTAGTTACAAAATATATTACCACTAAAGTTGCTAAAATAAAAATTACATTTAATTAAGTAAAATATTGTATTTATTAATAATTATATTTAATGAAGTAAAATATTGTATTTATTAATAAATTTATTTAAAAAAATATCACACTTATACCACAATCAACAAATATTACATTTAACATTACAATATAAAAATAATAATAGAATTAAAATAAATATAAATTAAATTAAATCATTAAATAATAAAAGGATATAATATGAACTAAAATTTGTTGTACTAATAAAATGAAGAAAAAAAAAACTATAAATTACACCTTTTGATGAGAGTAGCACCAAATTGCATCAAGTTGGTGTCAAAATTTGAAGTTTTGTTAGAGGAATTTTTCACACCAATTTAACGTTTTACACCAAATTGGCGTAAAGATTGGAGATGTCCTTAGAATCAGAACTTCAATCAAATTTACCCTATTCTAATTAAACCTCAATTTTAAAACGTTTACTACTCATCACCTTTTTTTCGAAATACCAACACGTCACCACCACCTCTCATCGCCTCGCAAACACCAATCAACAACTACCGCCACCAACCCAAGCCAATGAATTGCCTACGCGGCTCCGCCATTATAACTCCATCACGCAATCAAGGACAGAGCCAGAAATATTGTCTAATGCGAGGAAAATTTAATCAAAGTCGGACTTTGAGATTTCAATCATGTATTTAATGAAGGTAAAAATATAAAACAATATTTCGACAAAATTAAAAATGACATAGTTTCAATCGATTTTCTTTGAAAGAATCTCTCCATTTGACTTCCGGATTAAAACATTAATGATAGTAAGAATATTAGTGTCCTTAACTTCAAGGATAATGCATATGGATGCAAATACTTGGTTCCAATCACTATGTCTGGACAGAACAGATGCGCCAAACTTCAAGTCGATAGAAGGCCACATTACAGAATTCCACATAATTTTGACGGAAGTCCACAAAATGACAGAGATATAGAGTTATTTTTTTTTCAATGAGTTTTTCACAACAATCAGTTAGGCGGGAAACCACATTCAAATTTTCACAATGACAGAAATATAGCTGAAAACAAAAATCAGTAACTAAAATTCCACAAGTGCCCAAAAGAATGATGTACAAAATTGAAGCAAAAGTAACAGTAAAACGAAGACAAAAAAGTAAATTACTTACCCTATTGCTGCAGCGGTGGCGAAAACATTGAAGTAAGTTTGATGAAATTGAACATGACGATCATCGGCGTAAATTGGACGTTTCACGTTTGCCTTCTTGCTTGGAGTCTGATTGCGAGAGCCGTGAGCGAGAGCGATGAAAGGTAGGTTTTGGATTTGGGGAATTGGGCTGGGTGTTATAATTTTTAGTGAAAATTACATTTCACCCTACTTTTAAAGATCAATATTCTGAAATCAGGTGAACGTTTCATTATATAAAAATCAGATATTAATTTAATTATTATAAATCAATATTATAATATTAATATTAATAATATAAATTAATTTATATACACACTCTCTACCCTATCTACCCCATTCAAACCCTAAAATTATTTTCTCTCTTTTCCTCTCCATTCTCTCTTCACCACCTATCTCTCTACCTTCAAACCGCCGTCGCCGCCAAGATGCCGTTGCAGCAACCCTAAAAATATGTGATATGAGTGTCGCTGCTGCAATGACAAGTCACAGTGCAGCGATGTGAAGCGACATTGTCGCTGCTTCGACTCATCGTCGCATCACGACGATGTGAACGTCACAAAGCAACTTCGTCCCTGTCGCTACTACAATTCGGTGGTGATGGTGGTGCTACAGGTGGTGGTGGATCTGGAAACAACGATGTGCAATGGTTGGTTGCAGTGATGGTAGATCTGGCTGTGGCGGTGAGGTGAGGTGTTAGTACCGTGATGGTTTCTTGTTAACGGGTCTATAGAGGAGTGTAGGTTGGAAATTTTGGTTGTGGTGACCGCGATGATGGAGGTGGCAACGACGACAATGAGGTGATGGCGATTGTGGGGTGTTGGCGGTTTTGGATCTGATTTGTTGGTGGTGAGATGATGCTGGTTGCGATGGTTAAGTGATAGTTGTGATGGTGTTCGTGGTCGTGATCACAAATAAATTGGTTAATGTGTGACTAATAAATAATATGTGGCTAATGAAACAGATGATCTTGTGATTAATAAATAATGCGTGACCTAAAAGATTGTTAAGTTGTGACAAAGAAAAAAAAAAAAAAAGATAGAAAAAAGAAATGAATGATTGAATGAAGGGAACAATACATATAACATGTAGTTATATTACACCATTTCAAAACTACAATATATGATTTACAATTTCAAAAATCAGGATCCAATTTGATATATAATATTAATTTTTAATATATATAGAAGGTATATCTACTAGGAATGATTATCTGCACCCTGAAATTAAGGAATCCGTTACAATTTGTTACCCGGATTTTTCTCAAACATACCATCTGAAATTTCATAGACGAAAGAAAATCTCGAACGACACCACTGTTCTCTGCTATTGGAATCATATGAGCGACAATTTCAACGAAGCCGGAAAATTAACAAATTCGAATTCAGTCTGCGTTCCCGGTCACAACAACGGTATGTTTCTGTATTCCACCGTACGTATGTAAGCCTCACAATTATAAACGGGTCACAATGGCTGATTACAGAAAATGAATCCCAACCATCTGTCTGTATGGTTGCAAACGCAACTGTACCATCATTGTTTTTTGAATATTGTCAATTTGACCCATTTGAAAATAAACATGTGACGCTTCTTGGGTTACGAGTCTCGTTTTGTGGTATCACTCCGGTGATCAGTTATCGTTTTTGCTAGTAGTAATGAAATGCATCACAGAAGATATTTGTGACTTTACTGTAAATGTGTGACCATTATTGGAATCTGGGATAAAATTGGTGCTTGACCTTTGTGACTTTACTGTATATATGTGACCATGATCGGATTATTTGTGACTTTACTGTATATGTGTGACCACAATGTTCTGACGGATATGTGCCATTTGTGACCGGGATGTTATTGAATTGTGAACTTGCTGTTATATGTTCTAGACAATGTCGTTTTCATGTCAAAACATTTGTGACTTTACTATAAATGTGTGATTGGAATCTTTGTGACTTTAATGTATATGTGTGACCATAGTGTTCTGATAGAGATGGGTCATTTGTGACCAATGTTGTCAAGTGAAACGACAATTACACGGCGTTTGTGACAGAGATGGGTCATTTGTTATATTGTATTTTTAGAAAGAAAAGAGAACTGAATTTTTGAGTTAGGTCAGTCCAAGTTGAAAATCGAACCAAACCAATTCAATTTGACTTGAATAAGGCTGATTTTGTGATTTCACAGGTATTTTGTTCACTCATACAGATAGGAGTTATCATAATATCAAAAGCTAATCAAGTAAGGGTGTGTTCGGTAAAGATTAAAATCGAATTAAAATTGAAAAATTAGTCGTTATTGTTGACTTTTATTAAACGAGTGAGACCCAATAACGGCCATATTTTCAATTTTAATTGAATTTTAAGTTTTAACAAACAAGCTTGGATTGAAGAAAGCTGACAAATTATTGTGACTGAAAAATCTAAGAAAACTAAAGTTAGAATGTTTAGACACGTTTGAAAGTTCATGGAGTCAAAGAATATTGATTTAACAATTTCAAAATTTTAAATTGATTAGTTTAAAAAAAATACTTAATTTTTAATATAAATGTTTCAAAAAAAATTGTCCGCAAAATATTTTATTCATTTACAATTTTAACTTTATCTACGTTGAATGTAACTTGTCCCAAACCCCAAAAAAGGAGGAGGATTGTAACTTTTATTTAATTTATAAATTGGATCGAGCCTAGATTTTTTGGCCGAACAAAAACTCGGCTCGACTCGAGTAAAAAAAAATTTGAACCATTTTTTCTCGGGACGAGTCCAATCTTTGAATTTCGTTTCACGAGTCTGTTGGTTGACATCCCTACAATTACCATTGAAAATATCGAGTATATTATTTCAATGTTAAGAAAGTGAATCTTTTTTTTTTTTTTCTCTCGCTAAAAAAGAAAATTGAAAGAAAATTTTACTTCTTTCCAATAAGGAATTACAATTTGTAGATTATAAGGAAACATGGCAACAATGCACGTGAATCAAATACTGAGAACTCGCCATTATCTCCGCTCACCGAGTCATACTCAACTCGGCCTTCAAGCAACGAGTCTAACTTCAATTGCTTGCATACATGACCCGCTATAACCCGGCAAACCAACATGGACTTCCGCCCTCTACCACCACCTGCACTTTCATGAGCTCCACCAGTCTCTGAAAATGTACATATTGAACTCTTTTTGTCGCCGTAAAATGCACAATCATCGCCATCATAAGCTCCTCTTGTGGTGGCCGCCAGGCAGTGGAACCTCATGACCTCATTCCCATCGGCAATGCACCGTGTCTGATCCTCAGATCCGCCGTTCACGGTGGCAGCACTACGGGACCTCGCCCTTGACTTCACTAACTCCCTGTATTCCTCAAACCGCGTCATTGCCCGGGCTAAATTCTGGACCTTGAACACCATTTCAATCTGACCAGGGAAATTCTTGGGTCCCCAGCTCGAACGAAAGATTATCTCCACTACATTACGCGAAGGATGGCCCTCCGAAAGCTCAATGAGTGCCGGAAAGCATGAATCCGTGGCTCGTAACAACCAGCCGGATCCAGAGATGATACTGTGGTGTGTTTTGTTGATGGACTGTTTTGTACCGGTGTCGGATTTTCTTGATAATGGTCCATTCGACGGAGGCGTTTGAGGTGCTTTTGGTGGCTTCGGTTTTCTGGGTATAGCGATATCCACTATGTCCCTAAGATTTTGAACGCTGTTTCTGCAATTGGCGGAGTTCGATAACAAAAGGTAGTGGTTTTGGCGGTTTTTATGGTTTGAGCGGTGGTCATAATACTGTTGGTGGTGGACGTCATCTGCAGCTCTTGACTTACATTGTAGTGTCTTCATCCATCCATTCGCCATTTCCCTCTATTATCTGCATGAAAACTTCCAAAACGCTAAATTTCGACTTGAGACGCGTTTTGAAAATTGAAATTTTTGAAAAGAAACTCAGAAAAATGTGGTGAAGAAAGATTTTCAAAGAGCTGGAAAATTGTGGAGTAGAGAAGAAGACACAATATTAGCCTCCATTCATGAAATTATAAATAATATTTTAAATTGGTTGTCTAACGGAGAGAGCATGTAAATTTGCGTGTCAGGGTGGAGAGCGAGTGGGGGTGAAGGTGTTGAGATTACGAATATGTCCTTCTGAGTGAACAATAATTTCCCACGTGGGCTTTCGTGTCTTTTCTTGAAATAGGACAGGAACAAATCCTAACACAATTTCATCAAATTCGATTTAGATGAAAATTGTCTAATTCTTTTTTTTTTTTCTTCAAAGTGGCAGTACAAAATTTGCCATTTATATTCAAACAATTAGGTTGGTCTTCGATATTTTTTTCGGGTGTGTTTGTGATATTTTTGACAAGAGTAATCTATTTATTATTATGATTCAATGGACTATCAATCTCATATGATTTTGTTACCAATTTATTCATTTTATTTTTTAAATTATGGTAGATCTCAAGATTTGAGTCATTGAAGTTATCAATTCTAAATGGATTTCGGCCCTATTTGATGACCATTATTTAACAAAAATCGAGTTTTGAATAGTGAATTTTTGGAGAATATGTGGTTAAAAAGTAGGAAAAAATTGTAAATTTACGTACAAAATATTTTATTGTATGAATATGTGGTTGAAAATGAATATATAAAATAAAGAATTTTGAAATAGTAATTGTCAAACATTGACTATAATTTACTCAATTTTAAGTGGGATGTTTGGTGGGGATTAAAATTAGATTTTTAGTATATTGTGATAGAATTTTTTGGAATGTGTGGCTGTAAAGTTGTGGGATCCATGAAAAGTGTGATTAATATTGATTATTTGAATTTGATTTAAATTAAAATCTGATTTTAAACCGAAACAAACAGGATTTAAAAAGCACGATCCTTGAATAGCTATTCCCATTTGAAAGGACCTATTGATGCATTAGATTGAATAAAAGTGAACAATCATGCAATAGTGTCAGGTAGGTTGACAGAAAAATTGACATAATATCAAATTATATTTTGTCATTAGTCTGTTTAAAATACAATCATATTTTTTATTCAATAATCTGATGTCACGTACACTTCTGTCATTGTATCAAAATCCTTGTGATAAAATGACATAATCCAAAAGAGAATATGATTAATATAGAGATATATTATAAATTTATTTTACTGTGTTGAGTCATTTCCAATAAAAAATTTAGATGAAGACATATTTCACAGATGCGACCACGGCAAATTCGATGGCCTTTATAAAAACTCTTGAAGGAAAGCACAATCTTGCATTAAAAAGTAAACGTAAGTGTTACGTTTGAGTGCGTGAATTAAACACTCTTGCATAGTAATAGAGAAGAAAACAAGTTTGAGTCTTGTAAATAAAAAAAATTAGTATACTAGAAAATGAAAAATACTCCTTCTGTCCCATAAAATTAGGGAAGTGTTCGATAGAGATTAAAATTGAAAAACTAGTCGCTATTATTTACTTTTATTAGACTAGTGAAACTTAATAATGACTATATTTTTAATTTTAATTTGATTTTAAGCATGACCAAACACGCCCTAAATTCTTTTTTTTTTTTATTTTTTTTTCAATTTATAAGCCACTTTAATCGATGACAATATAGTCAATTTATTAGTTTTTTNACTAGTGAAACTTAATAATGACTATGTTTTTAATTTTAATTTGATTTTAAGCATAACCAAACACGCCCTAAATTCTTTTTTTTTTTCAATTTATAAGCCACTTTAATCGATGACAATATAGTCAATTTATTAGTTTTTTAATATGCTCATTTTCAAGAACTCATATTTTCTAAAACTCATTTTCAATAATATATTTCAGAATAAAATATTTTGTTTGTAGACTCAAAAATAAATTCATAAACTACAAATTCTTTAAAAAATTATATCAAAACTTACTTTCCTCGAATAACCCTTTTTAATGGATATCAAAACATGAGCTTAATGTGCCATGTTTTTAACAAATATAAAATACTCCTATTTAAATAAGAGTAATTATATTTATAACAACTAGTGGAAAGCACCAATTTAAATGAAAAAGTCACACGACACATTTAACTCAATTTATAAAGTGTAGCCACCTAAACTAGTGTTCTAACACTGCTTGTGCTAGATAGCATTTTCAACTATATTAATTACAATTTCTTAATTTGTGTTAAAACAAAAACAAACACATATTTATGAGACGGATGGACTATTATTTTTTATACTATTAAGTACTCTATTGTTTTGAGCTTAATTTTTTAAAAAAATATATATATTTTGTGATAGCAATTTTTTAAAAATATATGGTTAAAAAATAGGAAAAAAATTCAAATTTACTGTAAGATTATTTCTCTCTATATATAAAAAGTGTCTATCTAACGGAATTTCTTGGTTTAACGGAAAAACTAACGGAATTTCTTGATTTAACGGAAAAACTAACGGAATTTTTTGTTTTAATGGAAAATCTTTTTTCACCCCCCTT
>CAIGRO010175668.1:0-10932 GCA_903798355.1 Fraxinus baroniana
GAATCAATAGATTTTGTGACGATAGAGTTAAGTACAAGATTTAATGACATATCAGTAGAACTCCTTTCTCTCAGTGCTACTTTGGATCCTAAAGATTCATTTAAATCACTTGACAGTCATAAAATTTGCACACTTGCAGAGAAATTCTATCCTCAAGATTTTTCAAAGCAAGATATTATTACATTACAATTTGTGTTAACACATTATGAAGGGTGAGCCTCGATTTCATGTATCTACACTTGCTGAGTTATGCACAAGGTTAACTGAAAGTGGAAGGTCGGAAAGTTACATTATGGTGACTAGATTGATTCGTCTTGTATTGACATTACCCGTATCTACCGTAAGCACTGAGAGAGCATTTTCAGCAATGAAACATGTGAAGACGACACTTCGCAACAAAATGGAGGATGACTTTCTTGCTAATTGTATGATACTGTTTATAGAAAGAGAACTTGTTGAGAAAATTGATCTAAANTTCAGCAATGAAACATGTGAAGACGACACTTCGCAACGAAATGGAGGATGACTTTCTTGCTAATTGTATGATACTGTTTATAGAAAGAGAACTTGTTGAGAAAATTGATCTAAATTCTGTTATAGATGAATATTATGTTTCAAATCCTCGTCGGGAATGACTTAAATAAATAATGTTCTTTAATGAATTTTTTGGTACATGTAACTATTATTACATTGGTTTTGTTAAGTACTATCAGCCCCCCTACAAAAAATCATGGATCCGTCCCTGACACGCACTAGAAAAAGTCTGAAATCATGCACACATCCAAAATCACCATACACTAAAGCGCGAGCGGCCAAGCCATGCCCTCGTTTTTGGGCATTAAATCCTCCATTAATTGTGTGTAGGTCCCTCAACTTTGACCATGTACATTTTGATCTTCAAACTTTGACTTTTATTTTAATCATGACTTTGATAAATTGCATTCAAGGTCCTTCAACTTATAGCTCTTCTATAGTTTGGTCAACAACTTCATATTTTTGTAAAGTTTTAGTCCTTTTTATCTTCCTTTTGCATTGTTCTCCATAAATTGAGAATCTTTGACCTATAAAAGGAATAATTTTCCAATTGTAAGTAGAAATTCATTCATATCATAATATTAATCTCGTTTAGACCTCTAGTAAGTGTGTGAAAACACACTTATCATTAACCTACAAAAAAATGCAGGTACCCTTAACCCTTCAGATGATTATACCAATCATGCAGTGATAATTTAATGCTAAGTATGACTTGAATAAAATTCTAAATCATGTTATAAATGTGATAATTAAATAGGGAAAACTCGGGAACCAAAGAAGCTATAAAACTGTGAGTGGAATATGTAGTTAGAAGTTTATGTTTTCATTTATCTATGCAAGTTATTTGTGAGAATTATAATTAAATGAAAATGATTATGACTTATATGTCAACTTTATAATCTTATATGCAGCTATGAATTTATGATTATATAATGATATGTTATGAAATCTATTATTTCATATGTTCTAAGAAATGTAATTTTAAGCTTTGAATATCCATAGCTTGTTATTAATATGCTTTAAGAGATTGATTTTTATCAATATGGTGCTAGATCACAAATTATGCACAAATATGAAAAGTATATTATACATAGTTCATGCATGAGACACATTAGGCATTATTGACATATTAACATGAAGATTAAAGAAACGAAGAAAGAGAAATAATATATCAACATTGATTGTCGCGAGAGAGCACGATAAGTTCTCGACCTTTATAAATAATTGAGTGTTATGATGGCTATATAATGACCAGTGACACATATGATCAACATTGTAGTATGAGTACTACAAGTGTCAAAATATTGTGTCGAGAAAAGACAAATTATGATAAATTTATGTATTGCGCACAAGTTTACACTTTAACTCCGTACGGACCCAAAAGAGCAAAATAATGTTCCAAGTGAGTTTTAATCTAAGTTATTAGAGAAACATAACTACCAGAAAAAGGGGAAAAAAATCGAACTTACTGTAGCGTCTCAGAATAATCAGAAGAAGTCGAAAATTTCATGGGAATCTTACAATATATCTTCATGGCACCAAAGAAATTTGAGGGGCTTGAGTCGAGGGAAATGATGCTTAATGCAAGTCTGTATGTAATTAAGATTTGAGATTCTATCTTAAAGTTTAATTATTTATAAGTTGTTTTATATTTTCATTTTTATTCGACGTGAGTTTTTTATGTTTTAACTTGTCATCGCAAGATGGTAGCTCGTTTGAGCAAACTTATCTTGAAATTTTTGTACTCATTTTTTTTATACTTAATCGGATCGAATTATTCGTTAGAACTTAATGAGTTCCGATACCATATTAACACTTTAGGGTTCTATCTTAAAAGGTCAACATTATTAAGAAGAATAACTAAATCCTTTATAAGTTGATCTATGTTTTCATCTTCATTTGATGTGTGATTTTTATCTTTTGACACATGCATCGTCATTAAACGTCATCTCTCCCGCGACTAAAGTTCCTTTAGACTTCTTTATTTTCGGCTCTTCTTTGTTTCTTCTTGCAAACTGCAATTACTCAATTTATATAGTTGAGGACCTGTTTCTATCATTATATCCTTAAATTGTGTAGCAGGTCTGTTTTGGATCTAACTTGACATAACGATAAACGAAGTGACGAAAAAAAAAATTCGAGCCAATAATATTTAATTTATTGATGGCTGTTTTTTTAACAAAAAAAAAATGACATTTATTAATGGACCACAGTTCGGTCAAAATAAATAAGTTTCCAAGTCAAGGAAAAGACTGACATTGTGTGTATTTAGGAGTCAATTTGAACGGGCAAATTGTAGAGTAACATAACTACCCGAAAGAAGAAGGTGGACTTTTCATCTTTATTCGATGGCGATTTTTTATCTTTTACTATGCCCCCACAAAATAATATCTCATTTGAGCAAAATAATCTTTAAATTTGTGTACTCATTTTTTGAGTCTTAATCAAATCAAATTGTTCGTTAAAGCTTAATAAGCTCGATACCATTTTAACACTTGCAGTTTCATTTTAAAATGTTAATCTTATTAAGAGTAGTACCTTTACAATTAGTCGGTCTATATTTTCATCTTTATTCGATATGAAATTTTTATCCCTTGACACATGCATCGTCATTAAGCGTCATCTCTCCTATGACTAAAGTCCCTTTAGATTTTTTTATTTACAGTTTGATAACTGCGTTTTATATACTTATTTATGCCACAAAATATGGATAATTCTTGGTAAAATATATTGGAATATGACTTAATTCTATGTAAATTGTGTTTAATAGATTAGGATTGATGAATACAGTGGAATTGAAGAAAACAAGCAAAAAAAAAAATGACCAAAATGAAATAAAATCAAAGATCAAGGACTAAAATGCAAATAGCCAAAAGATGATCCGGAAGAATAAACGGAATTTTGAAAGAGTCGAAAACTAATTGATCGAAGCAATAAAGTCTTGGAAGAAGAAGAGAAGTGAGAAGAGAGATAAAAAAACGAGAAAATAAAGTTTGAGAACTAAAATATAAAACTGGACTGTTATTCAAAGCTATACGGTCGCATAGCCTAGTTCTACATGCGATCGCATGGAGTGATGCAGGCAACTCAAGAGGTGGACATGATTGAGCTATGCGGTTGCAAAGTAGTTTAACGAAGGAAAAATTTTGATTTCCTTATATGACTCCAGCTTTTATGAAAACAATCTTGAAGACATCTTTTAAGATGTAGGGTCACTTAGAAACATAGGGCGGGTGCATTAGAACTCATTGGAGAGCATAGAAGGCGGCAAGAAACTTTAAGAGAGACTCTAGACGTCAAGATCCAATCAAAAAGCATAATTTGAGTGATGTCTATTCTATATAATTCTTTTTTTTTTCAATATCATGCTAGGCAAGAAAATCCGTGTTAGAAGAATGATGAACCTTGTAATATGATTTTTAATCTTTAATTTTATATTTTTGAGATGAAAAACAAGTTTTTGGATATTGAACGATTTACATGATTTTATTTCTCTACAATTATTATGCACGGTAGTTGTATGAATTTGGTGATTTATTTTATGCATTCAAAAGAAGGAAAATAGGTTTGGCATAGTGTTAATCATCATAGGATCCGATAGAAAATAAACATATACAGTTATACTATATATGAATCTTTAAGTGCTTATAAAGATTCATGCACTCTTGTAATGTTCACATCCATCTTAGAAATATAATCGGGTCATATATAAGATTAGGTTAAGCTTTACTTGAGAGAAATTGTTAAATAAAATAGAAATATTGATTTTTCATAATTCAATCGTGTTGTCAACTGTAGAACTAAGGTTAAAAATGATCATTACAAGGGGAATCGAGATCTTAATACGTTTGTCATTGATAAGAACACATATACATGCATTTAGTATAATTTTGCATTAAATTTAGATATAATTGCATATTTAGATAATTTTAGCTATAATTTAGTATTAAAAAAAATAAAAAAATCATCACTTTATTATTTTTTCAGTTAAGGCCACGTTACTTAAAATTGAACTAAACCAATCTCTGCGTGATCGATACTTGGACTCATATCCATTTTATTACTTGTTAACAAACCGTACACTTGCAATGATTTTAATTCGAATGATATTTTCGTGAACACGGCTCTTCTTTGTTTCTTGCAAACTGCAATCACTTCAATTATATAGTTGCGGGCCTGTTACTATCATTATATCCTTCAATTCTGTAGCAGGTCCGTTTCGGATATAACTTGACATAGCGAAGCGACAAAAAAAACTTTGTCTGAGTCAATAATATTTAATTTATTGATGTTGGCTGTTTTTCAACATAAAATGACATTTTTTAATGGACCACGCTGGTCAAAATAAATAAGTTTACAAGTCAAGGAAACTCAGACTGGCATTGTGTGTATTTTGGAGTCAATTTGAACGGGCACAAATTTGTGATACAGCTGGCTGTCACATTATTGTAAATTCAATGTGAGGCACCACTTGAGGCCAAACTAAAGAATATTCTTGGTCATAATGTTAAAACATATTATACAACGATGCAAAAAGTGTTGAAAAAAATATTTACTTACTTGGTATAAATAAAGTTAATAAAAATGTAAGACGTATTTATAGTTTGGAGTATTGTGCTAGTAATTTACGTGCAGAATAAACAATTCACAAGTGTCTATTTTTCTATTTTGAAGAGTTCAATTATATTTTTCTTTCCATCTCTAAACGTTAATACATTTTTGAAATGTCGATTGGACACTTAAGGGACACCAAAAAATTAAAATCTTGTTGATTGCACTATCCAATCATTTATAATATTATATTATTGTAAACATGATGTTATGTTTTTAGTATTGTCGATTTTGTGGATAAAATGACTAATTTGTATTGTGTTGTAAAAGTCAAGGACCTAGGGTGCAATTTGAACAAATTGGGTTATGAGGTCTAGGGTTCGAGCATGAAAAGAAGAGAAATACGGCACCGCATTTTGGCTATTTTCTCGGTCAGTTGGCACTCGAGCGACAAAAAGAAAATATCTGTCGTCTCGCTCAAGCGACAATACGTCGCTCGCCTGTCACTATCGATCCATAAAATTCTGTTTTACTATTTTGAAGTATTTTTTACGGCTTATTCAACTTAATTGCCTTCTCATATAAATACTCAAGCCTATGCACGAAAATTAGGGTGGTTGTTCATTGTGCCTCTTTGCTATAATCTATTTTCTCTTAATTTTATACAACCAAAGAATTGTGGAAAACATCAAATCCATTGAATCCATAACACCTACTTCCTAAACACTTTTGAGAAGGCACTTTCTCTGTTGAACTTCAGAGACAGAGGTTGAGAGAGGTTGGAGCAGGTTCTTAAAATTTCACTTGGAAGAGACAATTGCAGAGGATATTGGAGTAGATATTGGAGCAGGTCTTGAAGCAGACCTTGGAGTCAGCAAGAAATAGATCGGGAAAGTATAGTGGGGTTGGTTAGATAGCATTTGACTGTAACTCATTTTGTATTGTCTACAATGGAAGTAACTAGCTTAGTCCAGAAATTTTTACCCAGTTGAGTTTCTCCGTCATCAATATAGTGTTATTTACTCATTTTCTTTTTACTGTTGCAATTCAACATATGATAATTGGACTTGTATGCTTAATCATCTAGAAACAATTAAAAGTGACTTGTTACTTTTGATTGATTAATTGACATAGGGTCAAAACTAAAACGATTAAGTAAAAACCATTAGGAAACCAAAACCGTTAAGCTGGTAATCTATGGACTGCTAAGTGATATCCAATGACACTCGATTTTTCACATGAACTTGAGGATGCATATGTTTTAGTTCAAGTGTATCCGGTACTCATTTATGAAAAGAATGGGTTGATATGAAAAATAAATCAAGTATGAATGTGATTTAAGATAAAAATCTGAATAAATAAATTTCTTTATTTATAAGTGCTTTAAATGATATGTTTAGGCAGTTTAGCAATATGAAAACAGGGAACTATGAACATTAGTTAGTGAAACTTTGGCATTAACATATAACGCCTTTATCGTTAAAATAAATTATTAATAAGAAACTTTATTTTATTAAATAAACTTGTTAGGGATGAAAATTCTAGTTAGTTTGACAAATCCATAGCACTCTCATTATATCCTCCAATCATTCATTAATAGAAATTAAGCATTACACACTTATTTAGCCTAGCTGATTCTTAGAGAATTTTAATTTATTGAGATATTGACTTGTATTGGTGAAATCTAATCAATATAGAGAAAGTAAGAAGTTAGTGTATGAATTCAACCTTGTAATACACTATGAAAGAGAGTTTAAAGAACAAGTTTAAAGGTGAGCTTCTGAAAACTAAAGAAAGGGAAAAATTGACAATTGAAGGTCAAGAATTGTATCAACATGTGAATTTATGATGTATGAACTGATTTTCCAGACACTGAAGTTGGTTTTGCATGTATGAACTGATATTGTGACTTTAAAGTTCTTTATAGGTTTGACATGAGAATTCCTAAACTGAGATGAAATGGAAAGCTACCCAGCTATTTTATTTTGCAGGTTTGTTTGTTGAGATGTGTATATAATTTTGTTTTAAGGAAGAACAAATACTCAATTTTGAGATTATATCATATATCACTCATCTAGACTATTAAATATGGATATTGGGAGTACTTTTAAGGAATTATTGTTTGACCTCGTGTAAATATAGTTTGTCTAGGTAAAAGTGAAACTCAATGTCGAATGTGATTTTGAAAGAACAGAACAAAAACGAGCTAAAATGATGGAATTTGGGCTTAATTCTGATCAGGGTGCAACCCCCATTAATTTCTTTCAGTGAAAAAAAAAATTCTTGTGTAATTTTTTTTTATTTTTTTACGTGTTAGTCCGGCATCTAATTCGGTCCTGGATCCGTTCCTGATTCTGATATAGGAGACCAATTGGATAAGAATTAAAAGATCAAGAGGTCACAGGAAGAAGACGATTCTGTTTTTTTCCCCTTATTTCTTTTTTTTTTTAAAACTTAATTAGTTTAATTATTTAATGCGATAAATATAAAGTTACTCTTTGCCCTTTTTTAAAATATTAAAAAGGTGGTCAAAGTTAAATTTTTGGTCTAGTGACGAAATTGTGGATGGAAACTGTCCAGAAGGGCTTCACCTGCAACGTTTGGAAATGTTATAGATGACAGTTGCAACATATCATATAGGAGATTGGATAAGAATTAAAAGATCAAGAGGTCACAGGAAGAAGACGATTGTGTTTTTTTCCCCTTATTTTTTTTTAACTTAATTACTTTAATTATTTAATGTGATAAATATAAAGTTACTCTTTTGCCATTTTTTAAAATATTAAAAAAGTGGTAGAAGTTAAATTTTTGGTCTACTGACAGAATTGTGGATGGAAACTGTCCAAAAGAGCTTCACCTGCAACGTTTGGAAATGTTAAGAGGTCACGGCTGCAACAAATCAAAAGTTTGAGGAAAGTTTGCTAGTGTTTCAAAGGTTTATGACTTTTGCTGCAACTATCCATTATTCTAATTGAAAACTATGCTAGATACTTATTCTTCGTTGGAACGATCTAAGACTAACATCCATTTTATTACATTTTACGATCTGTAAATTACCGGTATATAAAAATCGACAACAATTTCTATGACCACTGCCCAATCATGGTGGATAGAGCTACGTATTATTCATTCTATTAATTCTTAGCCTCCTCCTTGTAGATGTTCTCCTGCACTGCTCCGTGTGACCTGCAGTATACACAGGAATGAAATCCAAAAGCAAATAGCAAAATAATGCTCCAAATAAGTTTAATCCAAGTTATTAGAGAAACGTAACTATCAGAAAGAAGAGATAACAAAAAATAACTAAACAAAAAAAAAAGCAAGAAAAAACAACCTTTACTGTATCTTTTCAGAATAATAAGAAGAAATCGAAGAATTTCGTGAGAATCTTATAATATATCTTCATGGCAGAAAAGAAATTTGAGGGGCTTGAGTCGAGGGAAGATGATGCTTAATGCAAGTCTGCATGCAATCATCGTTAAGCAGCGTCATCTCTCCCGCGACTCAAGTCCCTTTAGATTTCATCAATTTCAAAGTCTTCTAGTTTGTTTCTTGCAAACTGCAATTACTCCATTTATAGAGTTGCGGATCTAACTTGACATAACGAAGTGACAAAAAAAAAAAAAAGGCTCAGTCAATAATATTTAATTCATTGTTCTTAGCTGTTTTTGAATGAAAAAAAAAAAAAAAAAAAAAGGTGATATTTAATGGACCTGGTCAAAATAAGTATGTTTTAGGGAAACTTGTATCTGGGGGGTCGACAAGCACATTCAGTTTACACAGAATGGTCAATGAAGTAGACACAGCTGGTTGTCACAATTTTATAATATAGCTTCACAATGTAGGGAATATACTTGGTCAAAAAGTTCAACGCATATTATATAACGATGTAACAAAAGTATGAAACAATATTTATGTAATTGGTATTAAGTTTATTGAATAAATGATGTAATTTATGAGTTTACAATATTTTGATAGTAATTTATGTTTTTAATAAATAATTCACAAGTCTCTATCTTTCTATTAGATGAATAAATTTGTTTAATCTCTAAATGTTGATACATTTTTTGTAATATCGATTGGAAAACATGAGACACTAAATTTTTTTTAAAAAAAATTAATTTTTTTATTAAGTCATCTAATCATTCTAAACACGAAATTGTTGTAAATAATATTGATAAGGTGATATAAAATATTTTTCTTACCAAAAACCTTACCAACTTTACCCGTAATTGAAATAAGGATCAAATCCAAAAAATGGATACAAATCTTTTAAACAAAATACCAACCAGAAGAATGAAATGCAAAATGATTGAGGTAAGAGTTGAACTATTTGTCCTTAAAAGGAATTTGCTTTGCATTGATACTGAAGGTGGATTGACAATTGTCTCCCAATATATAACAATCGACTTCTTGTAATGGCACCACTTCAAATTTTAAGAAATGGCAAATTTGAAACTGATTTTTCTCTCTACTATTTTATGACTTTTTGATGAAGAGAAACAACCTTTTTAGAATGTTTTTGATGCAAAATAAGAGATAAATATGATATGAAATGAAATTTGACGTTCAAATGGGTCTTATTTATAGAAGATAGGTTGTGGTTGGAGAGACACATGTCCAAATTCAGCACGTTTCATGAAGGGATGCAGTCCTTTAGGCTACTCGTACTAGCTGCCCGGTTTGACTCTCGAGCGCTCATAGCAGGGTTTCACAGATCGCAAGTTTGGTTCCCGATATTCAACACATCAAGGTCGTCTTCCCCTCATTCTTAGGCCGACAAGCTCGAACAACTGGCATACACGCACGCTATCATATATCATTAATGCACTATTGGCGTCATTGCCGTGCGTGTAGCGTCATTGCCGTGCCGAATGGGGGGATAAGTATTCTCACTGCGTGACATTCTCCCCCATATGAATTCGCTTACATCCTCGTAGCGAGAAGTGAGTTTCACATTAACATGCAACCGTCTCATTGCAAGGATAACAACGGCACCACTATATATGGACGGACCTTCACAAACCTGCAGTAACTCGTACTTATTGTCTTCGACACCAACCTTCACCATCTGCCCCTCTGAGCATTGGTTCCTCTAGTGGACGGCCTCCAAATCGTAGCGCCTCAACGCATGTCGAATTGTGCCCTGTAATGTATGCTCCTCGAAAACTCCTTGAAAGGCGCCTAGGCAATTACGCAACGCTGCTCTTTTCAACCTTCTTGCCTACAACTTCCTTCGTCGTATCCCGCCAGCTTACCAACACGATCCGTGACCCAAAATCTTTTCTTCGCAAGAACACACGACATTGTCCCATAAAACACCACATGCTCGAGCGGTCCCGCTCTGATACTAACTTTCACGGATCGCAGGTTTGGCTCTCGAGGTTTAACGCCTCAAGACCGCCTTCCTCTCATTCTTAGGCCGACAAACTCGAACAATTGACATACAAGCACGCTATGAATAGGATGTTAAGAGAAAATACATGTATATGATCATATATAATTAGTGTACTATTGGTAAGATAGGCCTCACGCCTAGCTGTTAGCGTCATTGCCGTGCCGAATTGGAGGATAAGCATTCTCATTGCGTGACATTCTCCCCCATTTGAATTCGTTTACGTCCTCATAGCGAGAAGTATGTTTCACATCAACACGCATATGTCTCATTGCAAGGATAATAACGGCACCACTCTATATGGATGGGCATTCACAAACCTGCAGTAACTCGTACTTACCTTATTCGACACCAACCTTCACCATCTGCTTCTCTGAGCATTGGTTTCTCGGGTGGACGACCTCCAAACCGCAGCGCCTCAACGCATGTCGAAAACTTATGCAATATGTGCT
>CAIGRO010175692.1:0-20799 GCA_903798355.1 Fraxinus baroniana
TTTTTTTTTTTTTTTTAATTCAATGGTTGGTTTTGGTTATAGCTGTGGCGGTGGTGAGTAATGGTTTTGAGTCCGTGGTGTGTGGCGATTTTAGGTCGCGGTTGTGGCTGTAGCTGTGGCTGTGTGTGTAGTGTGGCGGTGGTTTTTGGGTGTGCAATCCTTGTGGTTGTGATGTGGCGGTGGCTATGAAGGTAGATTTTCTTCTGCTGTTGTGGCTGTAGGTCGCAACATTGTCGGTGATGCGGCGGGCGACAGTTGTATGGTGTAGGCGGCAATGGCGATGGTTTTTGTTGGTGGCGAGTTTCTTGGACAATCATGTTTTTAATTAATAAAATTAGCCTAGATCAGTGTTCTATAGTTGTCTTTTTGTTTCTCCATGCATTAATTAAGTGCACTGTGGCAGAACTGTCCATAAAAATACTTCAGTTAATAGCATTCTGACAATCAAATATTTAAGAGTGATGCTCTTCGTGTTTCAATTTTTCATATTGACTCCTTCTTCCCCTCCTCTCAGCGAAAGATCACGGTGGAGCTGTTGCAACGAGCAGCGCTCCTTGCAATCGCCGGCTTCTTCTACTGTTGTGGCTGTGGCGGTGGTTTTGGGTTGCGACGTCGCCGACTTCTTCTGTTGTGGTTGGGTCGCGACGTTGTCGACTTCTTCTGCTGTTGTGGCTGTGGTGGTGGTTTTGGATCCCGACATCGTCGGCGGTGGTTTGGGGGTGCGGCGATGGCGATGGTTTTTGTTGGTGGCGTAACTGAAAACACCTAAGCCGCGTTTTGAAAATTTGGCTTGGTTTTAACTGAAAACACCTAAAATGACATTTTTCCCGTTTTCTTTTTAAATTTTGAACTCATTTTCAGAAATTCGTTTTTATTGTTTTAAAAAATTGAAAGTAGAAAACGGGATGAAGACTGCAAAGAGAACATCCCCTAAAGTTTTAAAAATTTGGGATTGTAGGTGGCACATATAAAAAAAATTTGGATTTAATTTGTAAAAGTTAAAAAAAATAAAAAGTTTGGATACCAAAATTGCAATTATTCCTTTTTAGTTTCAACAATTTTTATTTTTTTAACGGCAAATCTGATAAATATTGACGGTATGGAGATTATTCACACAGAAGGTTTCAAATGGGGGGGTTTTTTCTACGATTTTCAATAGGTATGGGGTATATCGCAAATGGAAACGTTTATAGGAGGTTTTCTGCTATTAATCCTTTAAAAAAAATTTATTTATTTTAATTACCGATTCGACTTCAATTTTAATTTTTGACCCTTGAGTCCTTCCTTTTTTTTGGGGATCGAAAATAGGTTCGATTTTTATAAAATTGATATAAAGTACAAATCACGAGGGAATTTGACTTTCCTAATATAGAGAGTCAAATATACTCTTTATTTTAAAAAGTTAGTCCATGTTTGGTGCACATTATTTTCAAAAGAATGCATTTTTTGATTGATGTGATGGGGAATATGTGGTTGAAAAAGAAAGAATAATTATTGATGTGATGAAAAATAATTATTTTATTGAAAAATGTATAGTTAAAAATGAGTAGAAAAATGAGAATGAAAAAAAATAATGTAGATCAAACACGGGCTTAAAAGTAAGAGCAAATTATAGCCTAATTTTAAAGTTTGACTTTATAAAATAAAATAAAATAAAATCATTTGAAAGAGCCTATTGCAAATGCTCTTATTTTACTTCTTAAATTATTTAAATAATATTTGAATTGATTAATCATTGAGATTAAAAAAAAAAAATACTATATTAAATAAAATATATTTCTTGAAAAAATTAAGTTAAGATGTTCTCGATTATGTATACAATAATTTTTATAAATAAAAATCTCTTGAAATGCTTATGCTTTTGGACTTCTTCAAGAATTGTACACATCCGGACTATAAATCTGGTTGGAAAACGAATTTTTACCTGAAGTCTTCCTAATTAAAGGCCAGCCTATTTCAACCCAAAAAGTTTATCAATATGAAATTGCAAGAAGGCTCGCCTATAATATTCACATTCATGTGGGTTCGATCCTGCATTGCCTTTTCAATTGTCTCAACAAGCTAGCGTATTTGCCAATTGCCTTGTTCTTTTCTCAAATTATGGTTCATTCGATACATCTTCAATACCAAAAGAGGATTTTTGCTACATCCTAACCATTGTGGGTTGCTAACGTAATAACGTGCTAAGCTACACACATCACTTTCTATGGGCATTTGTGCTCATTGCTGGCCATGATAGAGATGTACGGACAGGGCCACATCGGCTTGAATTAAGTTATATGTACATTCTCCTTAACATTCCTCCTATGTGTTAAAATTTGACAAGTGATGTGATAGGATATTGTAGAAATCAATGACTGTAATAAATGTTATGTGAAAGAGTGTCAAATCTAATGTAAAGGAGAATGTACATGTAGCATGATTGCGTTGACCATGTTCGTGTAACAAAACTCGTGTTCGAGCCCAGTATTAGTTCGAGACCTACTTAGAAGTACTACAATAGCATATTGACCCCGCGATGTACAATGATGGTATCCTACTGGCGGACATCCCATGACCTGATAATCGCAAAGCTTAGTCCCCTAGGCCTTTTGACAAGAAGTGAAGGGAAAAAAAAAAGTGTCATAATTGGCATCATAATGGGGACAGGCCAATCTCCACCAAACACTCGATGATGTTTCTATGTAGGGTTGTGTGAATGCAAAATGATTATAATCTTTAAGAGCAAAATTCACAGGACACTACCTCGTTGATTAGGACAGAAAGTTGCTTTCGTAGTCATACTTGCAAAGAAAATTTTATTTGTTTTATTTTGAGAAAAATCGCGTTTTTACGAAGATTAGTTGTCTCACCAAAGTTCGAAATTATAATTTAGATGTTACGAATATCATCAAGGACGAAAAGGAATATCTAGCTCATAAGTAATATTTATATAAATGATACATTATATGGATCTAATTTTAGAAGTATTTTAGCACTTCAATTTGAACATCTTCAAGCAGGCATTCCATGAAACTTGGGAAAATTATTTCAACACCTGAAGAGAATCAATAAAATCGAAATTTTCATAAACAAAGACTAGACAAGAAAAGCATCACTAATCTATATTTAAAATAAATCCCAGCTGCCAATTTACCAGAGAAACATTTGGACACAAAGGAAATATCAAAAGACTATACAAAAGAGAAGAATATTTTTTTCTTTTGTTATTAAGGGCAGATTAATTACAATTCTCAACATTACAATATCTTCATTTCCATTACCAAACTGGGAAAAAGCAATCGCGTTTCAATCAATCTGTCCTTTCCTCTCTCAAGTATGAGCAACAGTCATCTGAGGTAGATGGACCACAGCCGGCAGGCTTCTCACTTTGATCAACCAAATAATCTCTTCCGACACATCGATTGCTATTGTTACATCCTGTGGATTTGTCAGTAAATGAAACCATACCCATAGCCGTCATGCAGTTTGCTATAGCATCTACATCTCTGCTTCCACTATAAAGACCTCGGCTTCCAACAGCAGGCAAGTTTTGCTTATCATCACTGCTGGTCAGGACCGGATTTAATACATCAAGCAGATGTGGGTTGGGTTGATTGGAGCTGTTGATGAGAAAGCGAAGTGTCTCCCTAGCACCTTTTTCTAGCATTGATTCAGCATCTGGAATCTTGGGGTCCATGAGATTCGGGTTTAGAGGTGAAACAGATGTCGACAGCGCCGGACCTGCGCTGACCAAGTACCCTTGGCCAGAGGAGCAAACATCTATAACTGGAATATGAACAATGGGGTCACAGATTAACGGTGTATAGTTTAAGATCTGTTGAGAAGCTGGCATTGTCAATGGCAACCTCGCCAAAGGCTCTGCCAAGCGAGGAGGAAAATCCATGGGGGGGACTTCGGCCAGATTAAGGGAGGGTTTTGACGCCAAAAGACTAGATGGCCTTGCAGTTGATAGCTGAGATGACAGTGGGGGTAGAGATAGTGATTCAATTGATGAAATAGGCAGCTGTGAAGTTCCAATAGTGCATCGCATACTCGATGCAGCCGGAGGACAAAAGCAATAGTGGGGAGAGAAACGAGATGAACCCAAGGAAGTAACTTGAATTCCTGGGCCAGAAAAGGGCAGTTCTGCGGATTTCACGAGTACATCCAAAAAACTCAACGAAGGAAACTGGTGAATTTCAGTTGCTTCAGAAAACTTGTCCTTCTCAAAGTAATTTGAAATAGACCGAGCTGCACTACTTGCAGAAGCAATGTCTGAGCTCTCAACACATGAAACATAGCTTTCTCCACGTCGCCTCATTTTTTCTCTGGCAATACTTCTTAATGAAGACAAGCTTCTTGGCAAACCCTCTTTAAAGGAACTTGACCTAGGACTCAGGCTACCCTGATACACTGGATTCGTCTTTCCTCCTTGACTGCCATAGTGCCGAAAACGTGAAGTTTTCATAGTCGTGAATGAAGACAGAGGATAATGAAATTCAGAAGAATCATTCGAATCATCTAGAGGAGTGCTAGAAAACACAAAACAGTTACTAGATTTTGCAGTAGACACCATTGATCCAGCAAGATAAGCTTGAAGGTAAATTGCAAAGCACTTGAGGCGTGACTCGCTAATTCCAGTTAATTCGGCCAGTGAAGGTTTTCTCAAAATTATATCCTTCATCTACATCAGGATAGAAAATCTAAGGCATTAGGGAATAACATAAACAGCAAACACAAATGCAAATGCAAATGCAAATCCAAGTGGAATAATTTGTGTATTGTACCTTTTGGAGCAATTCATTTCCGAGAAGCTGAGATTTTTCAGAGCACCAAAAATAAAAAGTTTCACCACCTGGGATCTTTATTAAGAAAGATCGTCCTGACTTGTCTACTGAGATTTCTTCAATTTCTACAGCAGAGCATTGAGTCTCAGTGCTTAATGTTGCTAGCCTCTCTACACAACCATCATCACCGGTGAATGAGATGCACAATTCAGAAGTTTGCAAAAGCATGAGAGTCAAGTTCCCTCTGGTGAAATTACAAACAAAGAAGGTTCAGAAAGCCACATTCAGACTAAATAAACCAGAATAAATCCAAGCAAGGAAAATAATGTAATGCGTGGCTCAGTGGAATGATACAAACAAATTAATGATGACTAGAATGATAGCCTATACATACAAATTTCAAAAGATGGCTCATATTAAACACCATGTTTCAGATAATTCTTGAAGTTTTTACCTATTCCTCATTTATTTTTACTAATCAAAAATGATTGACCGATTTAAAGTCAGGTGGAATTAGGAAAGGGAATTAATATACAAGATAACCAATCGCCCAAAAACTGTTGGCCTGATCAAGAATTTAACTTCAGATATATCTTATCTAACCTTGAATAGTATTAGATTCCCTTCACCCTGAATCTCCCATAACTTTACTGGGTCCAGTGGGCTATAGTTCTTATTGGTGGTTTATATTGCACCTGGGTTTTCCTTCGAAATATAGTCTCCCAAAACAGCTAGAGAACTCTCCTCTTTACAAGGCTAAAATTAGGAAAATTCTAACAAAAGGTAGAGGAATGATATTAGAGCCAAACACCTAATATCCCAAAGGAACATCAATGATATGAATTGAGATACCAGATAATCTAAACATTTTTAGAGGAACTTCTGTTTATTAAACAAACAAGTAGCGTTTTGATAGGACTCCATTCTATCATGGTTAAAATAGGAGAGTGCGTATTGTACAAAATACAGCATTACACCAGTTATAGATAGGGGCAGGGGGCCATTGTATTCCTTTTTATTCAGGCAGAAATTGGGGTTTGAAATTGGAGAGAGATGGACCTCTCTAATGCTCATCAAAACTTGAAATTCAATTCCATCCTTACATTCAATAATACAAATTCAGGTGCCTATCATTTGGTATCAGAGCTATAAAGAATGGAATCCTATCATTACTCCACCCCTGAAATTCTCCTTGTCCTAAATATGGAAATCCGAGACAATTCCAAAACTCCGCACAACCGAACAATTTCCTTTGCCAACAGCCACGGTCAAAACAGAAAAGGGATATTTCAGCTCGAAGGAGTGGATATACTCACCCAATCCACTTACCACCGCTAGTATCTTGTCCATGAAAATCCCATAACCAGTAGCCCACCCATGGAATTCCAAAATTCTGAACCTGGTCTAACTGGATAAAACTGTTGGTTACACCACTGTCCAACAAAATGATTACACTGTTGCACAATTTGCCTAAACACACTTTGAATTTGTAGCAGTTACCAAAACCATGGAATTATACCTGAGTCCTCTACCCTCGTAGTTTCTTTCCTGTTGCCGGATTCTTCCGCTTTGTCCTCTATTTCCTCTATGTCATCCCTAATCACCAAACCTGCAACCCCTTATTTTTTCCATGATACCCAATAGAGTTTTTCTCATCACATCTAAAACACAGTCCTTTATCATATTGGCCTGGAGCTCAGCATAGGTCTATCGCCAGGACTGTGGGGGAGTTGTGTGTGATCACAATTTTTGCAAAAGTGGGCGAGTCAGATTCCTTCATAGACACGATTGAAGGGAGTTGGGTGTACTGGGTGGCCGTAAGCCCCAGATGGGCTACTGAAAAGAATTGGGCATAATCTACCTTGGGCTTTTTTAATGGTAAGTTGTGGTTCTCAACCCCAAGGGCTACCTCTGTAATTTGGCCCAACTCCACTGATTTTCGCACCCAATTTTCAGCCTTAATTCCAATTACTCTCTTCCCTTCCACAGCGTACCCCGACATCTTCTTCAGTTCAGCAATTTCTTCAAATCTGTCTTCTACCATGTTATCTGGCAATATCTTCAATGATTCTGCCATTTTCTCAAATTGGCCCTGGTCTTCCCTTACAGTACTGTTTGGTTTAAGGGCCAATAATTTCTCATTGCATGCGTACTCCTGCAATGGACGAAATTGATCCACATTAAATCCATCAGTTCTCCCTAAGTTTGTGCAGGTTGACGCTGATCTACCCCTTGAAACCACGCCCATAATTTGCCTTCGAAACATGCCAGAGCAGCATCTATTTTCTCTGCCTCCCACAAGCAATTCATGGAGAAAATCCTCTCAGCCCTAGACAGCCACCAATCTGAGTTTTCCCTGTAGGATATTGATATTGTGAGCCGGCCTAGAAAATCTAATCCGAAATCATCTTCACTGAATTTTGCAGTAACTGCTCAAATTTCTCCATTAATGACCCCATCTTCTCCAATTCTTTGCTGAAATCTATTGGCATTTGCCCTAGAATCAATGCTCTGATAGATAGGAACTCAAATTTGTATTACTGAATGAAAAGACAACGGAATTACAATAGTTTGATGAGCATTCAAGAGGCTCTCTCCTCCAATTTCTTCTTGGATGCAAAGGAATACACTGCCCCCGCCCCCGATATACATCTAGTGTGATGCCTTACTTTATAAAATCCCCCAAATACCCTCCTTCCTATTTTAACTATAATAGAATGGAATCCTATCACGTTTCTAAACAGCATCACTGCATAGAAAATTTGGTAAGCCTTAGCCTTTTCGTGCCCCTACCTGTATTTCTATCTAACGCAACAAAATAAACAAGAGGCTAAGAAGTAGTTCACGTTCTGCCCATCACATAATTTATATAATATTAAAATGTTTGAAATAAATCCTTTTTTTGTTCATTATTCCACATTAAAAGTGCCAGAATGAATGAAAGAAAGGAAAAGAAAACCTTATAGAGTTCTCACCTCTATTCGGGATTGATTATTAGTAACTTACTTACTTTTCAGGTGGTATACTAGTAGGGACCACAAAACGGGTGTATAATAATGAGTAGTAATTTTGAATGTGGGCTAAGATTAAAGTTTCATCATTCATTCTAAGCTAGAAGGACGTCTTGAGTTTGATCGGATAGAAAAAGTAGAACTTAAACAAAGGGGATGAAAGCCAAAAATAGGCCGTATCTTCAAAAACATGTTTACCAATGTAAA
The DNA here is from genome assembly GCA_903798355.1 of Fraxinus baroniana. NCBI lineage: Eukaryota > Viridiplantae > Streptophyta > Magnoliopsida > Lamiales > Oleaceae > Fraxinus > Fraxinus baroniana. The sequence goes on from CAIGRO010175692.1 coordinate 7,988, forward strand.
AAGCACTCATGGAAGTTAATCACATACTAGTCAACATATATAGCAAGTAAGCATCTTCAAGTAATGAGCATCAAAAGGACAACAAAAAATAGAATGGTAATAAGTAAAATAAAAAATCATAGACATTGATTTCGTAAACAAGTTATATAACTTAAGAAAAATAAAATATGAAGTGAAATATTAAATAGGAACATGAAGCTACCTTTACTAAATTCAGAGATCATAATAATAAACGCCAATTTACCTATTTTCACTTGGAAAGGTAAATATTGACCATGAACAAGCTAAATGTGCCACCATTTAGAATCTAGGAATAACTGACAATATTAGCAAATATAAGGCTTAATCCATCTTCAAATCATCAGATCAGTGCCACTCATAATAAATACTTCTTGAAAAAATACAACATTAATACAGGAAACAGATAAATGATATAAACTTATTAAACAGTAAATGGGCATAACTCAATGTAAAATATGGAGCCGTGACACTATAATACCGAAGCAAGTCATTTTGCTCAGTTCGCAATCTCATGGTTATCAATAAGAGAGGTCTCTACGATCTCCATTCATTAGAAATGTGACAAACATATTTATCACACCAACCTTCCTGATGTCTCCATATGTCAATGGCACCTCCTAGCTATGTACTGCCATATCAAGAAAGGTCTAAGAAAAGGTCCAGCATGTAGTGCAGATCAAAAGATGATGCTTAAGACATGTCTGCAATTCACGTACAAGACACTAAAAGTGAACCCTAAACAAGTTTAGGGATCAGAAATGATAATATAACTCTCAACTACTACGAGACATTCAGAAGGAAAAAGAAACTCTGGACAAAACAACCGATGAAGGGAGAGAAAGAAAGAATATTATGGAGGGAAAATAACAACATATATTTTCTTGGGAAAGGTTAAATCCAATAATGATAAAATCAATGTCCATAGGCATCCATATAGCAATGGCATGCAGCAGAAAAAAATGCAGGCAAATGAAGAAAGTTGGTAACCTAGAGAAAAGGTGTACAATGTACTCCCAAAAATGACATTTATCAAAAACGTTGAGATCGTACGCAAGTAAATGGAAGAAAACAAAAATCAAGCATCAAACCACCTGCAGGTATGCGACAACCAAATATACACTTAAACATAAGGTATATACAGATAACTGTGCAAACAGGATTCCGCAACATGAAGGATAAAGAACACTGTAATTCATCTGGGTAGGGAACGGTCAGTTCACCAAAATGTATGTTTTCCAGACAAACACGCAGAGAGGACATAAAAGAGGAGAAGGAAAGAAAGGAGAAAGGGTTAATGGAGAAAGCAGAGGCTTGTGATACAAACTGAAGTAAGTTCACACTAATGTATGTCATTTGGCGAAAATCTAAGTTGCCTTTTCTTCTGAATTTCCATTTCTCCAGACACCTTATCAACTCTAGTGAACTAGGGTTGATTAGCGTCTAACGTTTGTTCTTTGGGGATCGGTATATTCAGAGTGCCTCAGTTAATAACGACAGTCTCAGTTAATAACGACCTAGTTTAAAAAAAAATGAATATAAAGGTTTATAGAATTTAATTAGCCCAAAAGAGAAATTTGAATTATACATATCAAGTAATTGCTTATACCTAGTTTTACTGACCTTTCACTTGGTGTTTACAGATGATAATTAAAAACTAGCTTATTATCAACAAACCAAAGGAATTTAACGAGGAATAATTCATTTCAATAGCTTCTTAGGAAGATAACAAATAAAGAAACCAACAGTTGAAAGCACCCAACCTAGCCACCCAGCATATTACCCAACTTAAATGCACGTATACATGTTATCTTTGGCTTGCAACTCCAACCCCCATCCCCATACAACCACATGAAGGATGACATGATGAAGTTAATATACAGATAGACAACCATACAAACGTGTAATACAATTCATGGGATTGAAACTACCTTGCAGATGTTGGACACAAGAGGGTTCCTTTCTTGTTGATCTCTCCCACGCGGATAGTAACTAGAGGTAAGCACAATGATCTAGCTAACACGCCAACTTCTGATGGCTCAAAGTGCTGTTCCAGAAATTTAAGTAAGACATCAATAGAGATAAAATCAGAAAAATAATGTAATATACAAGCAGTTTTAAAATTATATGAGATGTACTCATATCAACCAAAAACTTAAAATGACCAAATCAAATAGGAGATTTTGCTAGTCAAGAAACTTAACAAATAAAACAAACCAAGCAAAGTTCCTGTAAAGAATCTTAAGAATATACGGACAGATAATACAACTAAGGAAACGATTAACCAGCTGTAAGCATATAATTGCTTACCCATAGCAAAGATTACAAACTTAAGCAAACACCTCATAAATTGATCTCAATTAAATAGGAAGATTTACGGACAAAACAACGTCCGTAGAGGATTGGAATAGAGTAATCTCCCTGCCAATTTGAAATTAACTTTCTCCAACTCTAAACTAAACACCAATACACTACCGCAGTTTTCATTTGATTATACTTACCTGGCTAAGGTGAGCCAGCAGGCGATCCTCAGCTGCGCCATTAGATACATTGAGCTTCAGCAAAGGCTTCAACCTCTCGTCCGCACGGCAGGCACCCATTACATGCTTATCTGGAGACAGAAGCCAATGCAAAACTCCATCCTCCCGATCTTCCCCATCCTCCACTCGAACTTCTCTCGACCTCCCTCTTACCGAAGGATTCCCAGCAGCCGAGGCCTCATCAACGCTCTGGCTTGATGATGCCTCGTCGCTAGAATTCTGATCCAAGTTATCAACATCGTCAATTTGCCATTCATCAGCGAATAACTGTTTCTCGGAGTTTACCATTTTTCAATTCTCAAATTGAATTTAGACTGTTTGTGACAATATCTCAGAACGCTATTAAGGAACCCTGGATTATCCTCAACCTCAAAATTCACAATCAAATATTTACAAATTCCGTCAATCTAAGTCTTGAATTGAATCTCATATATTCACGAAAAATTGTACAAAGATCTCTTATCAACGACAAAAAGCAGCAGCAGTAGCAAAATTGAAATGATAAAGGAAAGACGAACAAAGCCCTACGGACTTAAAATATTATTAACAATGTTAATATTCGCTTGAAGTCCGAAACAACCCACATACGCCACAATCTAGGTTCCTATAAACGACATAACATGTTTTTGTAGGCCCACTGATTGACTAGATTGCCATGTCATCAAACTCTGGGTCCCAAGTATACTTCACACTGTCCATAAGATATGTGTCGGCAGGCGCTCTTGTTTGATACACTTTTTTACTCCGGCTCACACTCACATTTTCCTTAGTTTTGTGGAAATTGATTTTTCAGCTTTTTTTATTGGTAATTGAAAAAAAATTTAGATATAATGGTAAAAAAAAATTTATCACTTTTATTGACAATTTTTATGCAAAATAAAACTTTTTTTGACAATTGGAACAATTTTAAACCTAGTGGTAAAAAAATTATCACTTAAATAGACAATTTTCATGAAAAACGAAATCAAACATAGACCAAATTTTCAACATTTTTCACCAATCAAACACAATTAATTACAATTCCCAATAAAAGAAATTCTAAACAATTCAATTCCCTGTAATTCATTTTCTTTTCTCCCAAATTCCACATTTACAATCAAACGGACGCTTGGGTAAAATGTCTTTAATCTATAATCTATTAGTAAATATTACGTTAAATGAGAATTATTTTTTGATGATTACAATCCTACTACAATTTAATTATTTTAATAATATCATATATTTTTTTTTTTATTTTTCAATATGTATTTAATTTGCAAACTATAACAAATGTTATAAAATCATCGTATTCCATATTATTCATTCTCAATTAATTGACATTCACATTCGTTTAATTAATAAAAATTTGAATGTTACGGTCAAGAGTGTAATTCATTATTCACGTCCATGAATTAGCATTCAACTTCACATAATTTGAAATTAAATTATATTCATTTAGTATAAATGATTTAATATGCATTGTCACGTATATATTTCTTGGTATTAATTCTAAATTAATTAACATTCACATTAATTTATGTATAATATTTGTTATTCATCTCCATTTACGCATTTAGTTGTAATTCTAACATGTATTTTCTGATATTAATTCTCAATTAATTAACGTTCAACATCATTTAATTAATAATAATTAGAATTTCACATTTACATTTCTGTTATTAATTCTCAATTAATTAATATTCACATTCATTGAATCAATATGAAGTAGAATTTCACGTTCAAAAATGCAGTTCATTATTCACATCCATATATGCTAATTAACATCCAGTTTCACTTAATAGGAAATTAAATCATATTAAAAAAAAATGTTCCACCTACTTTACGTATTTGAGTATCAATCATGCTACTTGTACAATAATGGTTGTTAATATTTGTTGACAATCATGATTTGACATTATTTCTGGGACTGAACATGGTCTCGTTCGGTTCGGTTCGGTTCTAAAGAGAATCGAACCGAACTCGAATTTTCGGGTATTTAGTAAATGGAACCGTCGGGTCCAAATTTGATTATGGAACCGTTCAGGTCTAGTTCCATTCGATTCCTAAGTTCCGTATAATAATTAAGTTTTTTATATTTACAGCACTACATTAATTCGACTATGATTGTTCAATCTTAACTCTTACAAAATAATGTAGTCCAACCTCGTAATATATTTTTCACCTCTCTTTATTTTGACTATTAAAATCACAAGAAAAATGAAGATGACGAGTTCACTATAATAGAATGGAAGAAATGATACTAGTGTAGAATAAGAAATTTGGGTAAAATTTAGATCAATTTGATTAGGTTAGTCTTGGCTGTAAATTGAAAATAGTAAAATCATATTTTTGGTTTGGACGAAATTAATTAGTTAGCAAATTTATTTTTAAAAAATAAAATAATTTGACTTATTTAAGATAAAAAAAAATTTAAAAAATTAGGAAGATTAAGTTATTATTCGATTTTTCATATAGAATCGAGAACCGAACCGAACCGAACCCGTCAATTCTCAATTCAAATACTTGTTCGGGTATTTAGCTTAAGAAAAACCATTCCTTAAATATTCATCCATTTCAAAATATTTCAAAAATTGTTTTTTAAATGGTGTGTTTGAGCCACATTATTTTGAAAGAATGTATTTTTGAATAGTAGATTGATGGAGAATGTGTGGTTGAAAAAGAAGGAAAAATTATTGATGTGATAGATAATATTATTTTATTGAATAATGTGTGGTTGAAAATGAGTAGAAGAATGCGAAATGTGTTTGAGCCACATTATTTTGAAAGAATGTATTCTGAAATAATAAATTGATGGAGAATGTGTGGTTGAAAAAGAAGGAAAAGTTATTGATGTGATGGAAAATATTATTTTATTGAAGAATGTATGGTTGAAAATGAATAGAATGATGAAAATGAAAATTTTAATGAGTACCAAACAGGGGTAACTGTCCAAATTTTGCCAAATCAAACATGACAATCGCCACCATCCACTTAAATTGTGATGGAGGAGATGATCTTTTGTAATTGAAGTTATCAAAAATGGGTTATATTCTTGGCATTATGTTCGACGGTAAGAAAGAATGTCTTTTGTTGTTCAATTAGAGGTAATGTTTGTTATTTGTATACTTATCTTGACTGTTAAATTAGATTACTTGTTATAGATTTTGATGAATTATAATTTAATTATATATACATTTTGTTTGTTAGGAGAAACTCAATATAAAATGGTGAAATTGGACAAAATGAGCTAAAATTGAAGAAATCCCAAGTTCGGAGATCAAAGTGCAAATATCAATACTTGATCCAGACCACAAAATAATGGTTGAAGATCAAATATGTTCAATTCGATGCAATTAGCAGTCAAAAGAGTTAAATATAGTCAACGTATTTTCACAAATCAATTTTCAACCACACAATTTAGCAAATTCTGAGTCAAATACAAATTTAGTCACAATCACACATTCTTTTATGTCATATATTATTACTGGTAGTAAATCAATAATTTATTGATCATAGCACCGAAATAATTGGTCATAAACCTCTTTCCACCACCACCACCTCACTGTATCACTACAACACCGGCAAAACCACAATGCACCACCGCACGGCACAAAAAACCATCGGCCACCACAACCCACGACTCCNAAAAAAAAAAAAAAAAGATTTGCGAAGGAGTGTCCTCGTCAGATGAACGACGAAGGAAGAGCGCCATCCTAGTCACATCGTCGCCACATCCCCATTACAATCGAGGAAAGCCGCAATGCAACGAGCATTTTCCCCACAAGCGGCGGTCACAATCCGCTTTACCCGACAGTAGCGCACGAAGCTATGTCGTCGGAACGTCAACGAAGACACCTCTTCCACCTCTCCCTAGAGTAAGATGAGAGTGAGAGTGACAATACTAGTGACATTAAATTATAAATTCTATTAAATAATTTAGCACCAGTCTGATGGAGATTCATAACTGCCGACCTTTTTTTTAATTTTTTTTTGAGAGTGGGTGGGAGAAGATTTATAAATTATACGGTGAACACTATTAATAAATAAAACTACAAAATATTACCATTGAAAAATAAGTAATGCTATTTATTTAGCATTCTTGATAATTGCTTTACTGCCACATTCTCCTATAAATTTGAGATGCATTTTAATTTATCGTCACTCGACTCACTCCCATATGGATCGCTGAAGTGAAAGCACTATACACAAACAACATTATTCTTGAAAAGCAAAGGTTAAAAAAAATAGCGAAAAAATAAAAATAAAGTCATGTTAGTATGATAAACAGGAATTGTGAAAAAGAGATGCAAAGTCAGATCACATAAGAAATTGATAAATAACTGGTGATATCAAGCATTGTAAAATATGTACGTGATTAACTTTAGGAGAAAACTGGACCAATGGAACCACATTTTAAGGAGAATTTGTTCCAGAATTGATTGCATGATTCTTGATACAAAAAAAATCCATTTCAGTTTGAAACATACTTCACAGTTAATGTCATCTCAGCAAGTAAAACTATCCTAAAGCCCTTTTTGTATTGGGGAAGTTTGAATTCTACTTGCTCTTTTTAGTTTCTTCAGCATACTTGTTTATTAGGTTCTCGACATCTTTCCAGAACAGGCCCTCCACCAGAACTCCTTCCTTAGTGAACCTGAAATAACAAGTAAAATAGAGAAGAAGTAAATTTGCATAATGTGCCATAAGCCATATTAATTTAAGTGTGAAGTATAAACAAGAAGGATTTTTTTTTTTTTTTTTTTTATTTTATTTTCTTCCTTCCTTCTCAGTTAGTTTCTGGGGACTCAGGAGGAGAAAGATTACCATTGAGTGACGCTTTTAGTAAATTCAACTGGTGGCTTTGCAGATATTGATTTGGGATCCGCACTAGCTATTATAAGGGTATACATGTCTGAGAATCTCGGCAACTTGGAAGTGATGACTAAGCCAGTAGTGTGGAAAGATCCCTGTTGAAAGAATTTTATAGCTATTTCAGCTTCTGTAAAGTCAGATGCCAAGGTCAAACAGACTCTAAAAGTAGCATACGTAAAATTAACAATGCAAGACTCTACCCTATCACGGTGAATGTGCATAAAATTAGACCATGCTACTTCTCATTTTCATCACATCTTTATTTTGAAATAAAGTTCATATAACCATATTTTGGTGCTCAAGGTTGAGGGTCAGTTCCACTTAAACATATTAGAAGAGGAAGAACCAAATCAAAATTAGAATGGTTTGTTAAGCGGAGGGATTAATGGATGGAGAAAAAGGATTCATGAAGAAACCACAAATTTATTGGGGGATAAGCCTTAGTTAGTTATCCTTCATTCAATGTCATTAAATCATTTTCAAATCCAAACAAGTTTAACAAAATACATCCCTCCCTGGCACTCCCCAAAAAGACATATTCTTCATATCAGCCTTCAGCGACACCTATTCTTATGTTTCAGTAATTTCAAGGCTCAAAAAACAATTAGAAACTTGGAGAAGGGAGGGAACGTATATGCTGTAGTAAAACTATCAAAGTGTTTTGATGCTTTCTTTTAGTCTCTTCCAAGGCACTCAACACGACACAAACCATGAAACTCCGTATAAGATAATTCGGTTAATAATTAGCAGTTTGGAGAAACAAGGGAACACTTGTGCAATAGTAAATCCTCAAAGCATCAGCAATTTTAATAAAAATTGATGCTTTCTTTTAATGTCTCTTTTAATGCACTCAAAATGGTGCATACAAGAAATGAAGAGTCAGCCCATTAATCACACAACTCTGTACGGGATCATCATTCAAAACTATGCCAGGCAGCTCCAACTAAGGAAATGTGCCTATCAATCAATACCTTTCTTTTCTTTTTCCCCTGATTCTCAAAAAGCTTTCAACAGGTATTGCAGGCCGCAAGAATTGATGCAGAGATGTAATGCTGTTTGGGAGTTGCTACTTACAGAGAAGTGCATGGGCATTTGGGTCAATTTCAAATGTTTCATTTTTATATCAATTTTTATACATATAATATACATATACATATAGAAATGATCTACTAAGTACCGGCGCTCATTTTATATTAAGCACAGACGACGTGTCATATAAATTTATTGGTTGGTTTTGAAACTTTATTCAAATCAATGAATTTGTATGACACGTCGTCAGTGCTTAACACATAATGAGCACCGGTGCTCAATAGATCAATCCTCTCCATGTGTGTGTATTTATTCATTTGTTTTTTTGCTTTCCTTGAAGACAGTTGTTAAAATCGGAGCATTTTGATTGTAACAGTTCAGCAATTAACTACAATTGTAACAAAATTGCAACAGCTTTTTTGATGCCCTCTTCTGGTATTAAAATAGAATTCTTCCTGAGACTTGAAGCTTTCAGCTCATCTCTTTCAATTCTTTAACTTAATAGGCTGTTAGAATGTGAAGTAGAACAGACAATAGAAACATACCCTCCCCATCCCCTGGTGGCCTGGTCCTCAGAATTTTTATTTTTCTTAAAGATAAAGGTAAAGTAAGGTTGATATTTATTTGGTTATAGGCTGAGTTACAATTCAAGAATATAAAAAGGGAATCACTAACAGGGTAAAAGGGTCAAAATAGTAATTGTCTAGACCACCCGTTCCATAAATCACTACTGCAGCATATCCTACAGAAATACACCAATGATAATTTAATGCAGTGTTTTCTGAACTCTGCAATAGAACTTGCCCAATAACTTATTTTTTTTATATGAGATCAAAACATAATTGAAAAGTTCATTTAGCATTATTCATACAGCACAGCCTGTAAGGAACCATATATGACTACCTCAAGATCCATTCAAGAATTATAAATTAGGACACCATGTCAACTTCAATCAGTTCATTCGGAGAAAACCCTAAATTTGGGAGACAATTAAAGATGTGCTTATTTGCATAAACTTTCAAGGGTCCAATCGAGGGAAAATAAATCCAAACTTCAATGCCAATATGAGATTCTAATTCCAATTTCAAACTTCTAATTCCATGTGAACAAGCAAAAAATCAAAATAATAATACCATAAAAAAAAACTTCTTAAAAACAGCGTATTAAAAAAGCACGAGTTAGATATGATTATCTCAAATAAAGAACAGATGCAATAGTCAGACAGATAGAACTTCAAAATTTTAACTCCATGACAGACCAATATGCAAACAATCAAGTAGTCAACCAACACAATCAATTAAAAATTTCATGTACATGGTATACAAGTAAAGAACAATACTGAATCAATTGCATGCCTCATTCAAACAATTCAATGGAAAGAGGAAAAATGACTTACAGTTGGAGGATAGGTGAATAGAATTGCGTTCTTTTCCTTGATGTATATAATAAGCTGCAATATCCCGTTGAATACAATATATGTGCTACTGTCAAAGACTAAACAATCAACAAATCTAGACAAAATTGTTTCAAACAAGATCCTCATAATCTGAAGAAAAGAAATAAATTTGGAATGAGCCTGTTTGGGTTGAGCAATAGAAATAGTTGTTCAATATAAATAAAAAGATAATTACATTAACAAAAACCAACAGCTGGATGTATCAAATTAAGAAATGTTTTTAAGCTAGCACTTCAGTTCAATATAATTACTTCCAAATAGTCCTCATTTTTAGTAAAAATTACAGTAAAAAATAAAAAATCCAAGCACATTTTGAAAAATAAACCCCACCATTCGAAAAATAAAATAAGATCAATTAATGTATCCTTTCAATTTTTAAAGTCTGATCATTTTAAAAGCTTAAAATACCATTTGAAACATTCTATTCCAAATTTCAATTTTTCTTTCTTCTTCCAGAAAAATAAAGATAGCAACGTGAAACAATTTACAGGCCAAATCTTTTTCTTTGTTACGCATAATAAATCATAACAATATTTCAATAAACTAAATCGAATTCAAATTTCTAATGCTACATTCGCTTTCGAATCTAAAGTCAAGTTTCAAAATCCGGTCACGACAAAGGATATAATATAATGCATCCGATCAGGAAATTCCGGTTCTCCGGAAACTTCTTCTTGTAGAACTGCGCAAAAAGTGCAATGATAATGATGATTGTCCCAATCAACAACCGAATGTTGCTCATGCTCACATCTTCAGGATACCCCTTGCTCTTCACGATCTGTCAACACAAAAACCCACCGATAAATCAAAACAAAAGAACTCCAAAAATTAATTAATCATAAAATCAAAGGAAAAAACCATAAATGCATATATATATATATGTACATAAAAAATTGTGTGTGGGTGTGTAGGTACCGACTCACCTCGGTGACAGATTCATCGAGAATGTGTTTGATGGAATGGTGATCCAAAAGATTTGCCTTTTTAGCGTTTTTATTAGACGCAATTTCACCCTTCTTCGCCTCCATTTTTCTCTCACGCTTCTAGGGTTTTTTTGACTGAAATGGGTACTTGCTAAACTGATACTGATATTAGATGGGAGAAGAGGTACGACTCGGGGGAAGACCCGGTTCGTGTGGCCGGGTTGACTCGGTTGGTTTTAAGGTAAGGTAGATTTAGGCAGTAAAATAAAAATTTGTTATAAAAGGATTTCTTACAAAGGTCATGTTGTCGTCACTTTTTTGTTGTCACTCCAATAAGATTTTGACATCTCATCACAGTTTTGAGGTGTCAAGAATTCAATGGTTACATAAAAAAATTATTGAGTTTTGACACTTCAAAATTGTCATAAAAGGTCAAGATTTAGGATGTGTTTTATGAGTATTATTGAGAAAAGAATATATTTTAAATAGTGATATGATAAGAAATACTAGATTTAAGTAACGTACAATGCACGTTTGCTAAGGAAAAATTATTAATGTGATTTAAAATATTATTTTATTGAAAAATATGTAATTGAAAAAGAGTTTTGAAAAAAAATGTGTTTTTAAATAATATGTATCAAACAAGAGTTTAACCCCTGTTTCAATTTTTATACCCATTTCCAATCACATATTTGTTAAGGAATAAAATCTTATATTAAATAAAAATGAAAATATAGACCAATTTATAAGAGTTTTGACTATTTTTTTCAATAAAATTGACATTTTAAGATGGAACTCCAAATCTTAACATGGTATCAGGGACCGTTAAGTTCCAACAAGCAACTCGATCCAAGTAAGATTAAAAAAAAATTGAGCATACAAATTTCAAGGTTGATCTGCTCAAACGAGCCACCATTTTGTGGAGGCATGTTAAAGGATAAAATCTCACATCGAATAAAGATAAAAATATAGACCAATTTATAAGGGTTTGGGCTACTTCTCTTAATAAAATTGACATTTTAAAATGGAACCTCAAATTTTAACTTGATATTAGGGTTTATTAAATTTCAACGAGCAATTCGATCCGATTAAAACTCAAAAAATTGAGCACGCGAATTTCAAAATTGGTCTGCTCAAACAAGTCACTATCTTGTGGGGACATATTAAGAGATAAAATCTCGTATTGAATAAAAATGAAAACATAGATCAATATAAGAGTTTTGATTACTCTTCTTAATAAGGTTGACATTTTAAGATGGAAACATAAATTTTAACAATTTTTAAAGAATAAAATATTTTGCACTTAAATTCAAAATATTTTTCTACTTTTTAACTACACATACTTAAAAAAATTGGTATTCAAAACTTCATTTTTTCAAAATAACAATTGTCAAACATGGGCATAATTGAGGGTCTCTGTTTCGCTCCAAGACGGAGACAGGGGGCGAGCGTCCCCCAACATTGTCTCCTGGTCCACTATTCCTAGTTAATTTGCAATGTATTTTTCAGTTTCGTTCCTGCAAAAATTTTGACTCGCCCCCGCAAAATTTTGAAATTTTTTATTTTTTTCCATTAATAAATATTGATCCAATAACTTACACTTTAAAATTCAACCATACAAAAATCTTAGATCGAAGCAAAATATCCAATAGTTACTTAAACAAATAAATAGCTCAAATCCAATCCAAAAGAAAAAAATGACTTATTTATGAATCAATTACCAAAAAGCATACCCCACAGGCCACAATCCATAAAATGTAATCTCAACTACAGACACCCCTCATTCTTCCTCAAATCTCTTCTCTACGCGACAGGTGACTCCATCTCCGCGGCTCTGATAACGCCTACCGCCTACCGCCCTTGCATGGCTGCCCTTTAATTTGTTGATATTTTTCTATAGATTCTCTTATTGATGAGTTTGAAGTAAGGAAAATCAGGAGAGACCAATTTCAGATATCTAAGTCATCTCTACCATCAGTTATATAAATAGGCAGT
>CAIGRO010175694.1:0-18422 GCA_903798355.1 Fraxinus baroniana
TCAACTTAGTCAAAATAATCTAACTATCCGACCTTCTACTTGCAACCAAATCAATCACAACTTTTATCCCCAATTTTCATTCAATCATAGTTAAATTAAAAATCATTAAAATACGTGAAATTAAGGATAAGTTTGCAAAAATAAACAAATTGAACAAGCAATCAGAGTCCAAAAGAAAATCATTCATAAATCATAAATGAAAATCATAAAATAAAAGTACAAGCTAATTGTTGAAGAAGCCAAAGGTGAAGTCTCTGTCTGAAGAACAAGCTAATTTTTGTAACGAAATGTGTAAATATGGGTGAAAATGTAGGGACGTTAATAACCCATATGTTTTTAGTAATTTTAACCTTATGATAAATGTTTATGTTTAGATTATTTCTTTTGCTGACAATTTTAGTCTTAGTGCTTTGGATTTAATTTTTTTATGATTGGTATACAATTTTTGTCAAGAAAATTTTGTTGCATTAGTTTTACCAAAAAAAATAATAATAATAAATTTATGAGGATTAGTGAAGTTACTGCTCATGGGTGATAATATCTACTATTTCATACCAAAAAGCCCTCATATTTTTAAATATAAATCCGAAGTATAGTTTGACTAATGAATGAAAAGTTACCACGAAATTATTCACTGCAAAAAAAATTGAAAAAAAAAATTAAATAAATGAAAACTATGAATGTTTGAAAGGGGTATTTAACTACATGATGATGCTTCTCTTAAAAACAAGCATGAAGTAAAATGAGGTTATTGGCTGGTGGCGCTCACCATTCACCAATCAACTATCATATGAATCAAATGTATTTCGTAAAATATTATGTTTTAATTTAATTTCGAGTGTGAGATACATTATTTATGTTTTCTTCAAGAGAAAATGTTTTCAAATTCAGTGTTTCTCTCGTGCTTTTAATCGCTTAATCATTTTCGACTTAAGTATCGTATATTATTTTATCCTTATAATAGTTCATTCAAGCATAAATTGGAGTTGGCTTGTACATGTGAGCTATCAAGTGCATATTTTATGCATAATGGCTTCTGCCTCCCTAAATAGAATTGATTGTAGGGTAGATAACTTAATAAATCTATAGCCAAGGAGTTGCAAGCAATAAGTTATTGATAAATGAACTAATAGAATGAAAGATCTCCAGTGATAGAGATACCACACAATATCAAAGTGGCTAAGCACCAACATATTTGCATAGAAAATTCCATTGTTATTAAATTCATGAGCACCATATAGATTAATAGGACAAATACACTTGTAACCACCGAAACACGCTATAATCCCAAGGGAAAAGAAAAAGGAAAATTGATACTCAACATGCCTTCAATCGCTGAACTTCATAGGAGGATTGACTTTTTTCCTTTCATGGCTCAATGACAAATAGAGGCTGCAAGGAGGGACGAAAAGTTAGGGACAAAATTCATACACAAGTGTTAACCATCTCATTAAAAGCTCAAGTTACTAGGGCTACATATACTTATTTATATTTTGTTTTCAACTGACCCCTTCACATGCAACAGCGTTCGTGTTTTGATCAAAGGTCTAACACGTGCACAATTTCTCAATAATGGTGGTAACAAGATTTGAGCCCGGTTCTTTTGTGTGGTTCAAATACAAAGTTAACTATCTCATCTAAAAGCTTAAGCTATTAGAGAGATGTTATATATACTTGTTTAAATCTTATGTTCAACAATAAGTAGAATTGAAGCTTCACAAGCAATAAGTACAGTATCGATAAAGTGGGGGGGGGGGATGCCAATCTGGAGAGGTAAAGGAAAATAGAGGTACCATGTCCACGCTGACAGGTTTCCCATCATCTACAAGTATATCAACTACGGTTCCTGATTGATCAGCCTGAAAAAAGAAATAATATATATTTATATATATACAGCAATCAAAATTTATGATAAAATGTATCGGAATTTAGATATGTGATGTTTGATTCATGACGAGCTGAAAGTTAAATGATGTGCTTTCCTGTAAATGCTAGTAGCTCAAATATGTAGGTGATATTGCTATGTTTCCAGAAAAAAAAAATTTGAAATGAAGAATCAGGTTTTCTTTTGAGACTATGGAATGTTCTGTTTCTAATAAAATAAAAATCCCCAACGAATCACCTCTTTCCATAGTTTTCTTATTTTGTAATCCAATATTTTCCATACATTTTTTATAAATTGTTGTCCACAATGTAAACAGGATGTATGGAACAATACCAGATCAGACAAAGGTCCAGCAGCTTACCTCAATCTCATTCATCAGTTTCATGGCCTCAATAATACATACTACCTGCCCTTTTTGGACCTTATCTCCCACCTGGAAAATGCATTGTATATCAGAATTGATAGCAAGTTAGCAACACAATATCGATGTTAAATATATAACAAAAAGGGCAGTTATATGTTATCTCAATGATAGTGTTGCAGCATACAGATATTGAGAAGTTGATATTTGTTTTCAATTCTAGACCTTGTGACAAGTGTAGTTAACTGAATCAATTGCTTATAGAATTTAGCATAAAACTAAAGGGAATCAAGACATTTCATGCCTCAAAACAAGAAGGTAAAACATGAAATATTTTATCACTTCATATTTAAATACTTAAATGACTTATTACTCCGTCTTCATATCTAAATTTCTTCTATCCTTAATATGAACGAACATGTTGATATCCATCTTAATTAACACAATTGGAAATTATATCAGGCCTATACTATTGTTTTTTACCAAATTTTAAATATCTTATTTAGCATATTTTCTCGATTTTGAAGTATTTTAAAATTATATTTTATTTAATCGACCCAGCATTTGAACCAGGAAACCCAGTAGCTGAGTTGGGAAACCCCTATGACCCAGTCCCTATATTGAATCTTTGCCTATGCCAGATTTAAAAAGAACGTGAAAAGCACCAGGAATTCAAGTGAATAATGTTTCGAAGTATTTTCATGCATAAACTCACATGAAGCATTGAATGCACTAACCTTCACGAAAGGTGGTGTCCCTGGGGCAGAAGCACGATAAAATGTTCCAGCCATAGGACATTTTAGTGGAGGATGTGATGACTTTGGTTTCGTCAGAGCAGGTGGTGCTGGCACTGAAGCTGGAGTCGAAGGAGGAGAAGCAGGAGCAGGGACATTTGAAGGAGGCAGTTGCGGTGAATCCATAGCCTGATGAGTGGAAGGTTGTGCATAAAAAACAGGAGCTGGAGCTGATGCTTGTGGCAATGCCTCCTTTTTTCTTATAAGGACTTCACAGTCCATTTGCTTAAGCTGCAACTCCATTATATCTTTTGAATCTACTAGCCTGGCAAAATTAAAAGTAAATTACAATTCACTTATGAAGACTGAATCAGAAAGTAATCAGTCGCTTTATGCAAAGCAATTACACACTTGACAAGATCTGCCACTTGAGTCATGAATGCTGAAATGGATGATGCATCTGGAGCTCTGTATTGATTTTCCATTTCTTCAGCTACTTTTGTATCAAGAGCTGGTGCAGAATTTGATATTTTCTCAATAGAAACCTTGTAAAGAGAGAATGACATAGCTAAGGTGAAAGGCGACATCAAGTTAAACAATTGAGAACAGAGATGAGATGGAGGAGAAAATCAAAACCTCGACCTGATAACAAAGTTCACCTTACCTCGTTTAGCTGTGCACACACCCTAAAAACATCAGATTGGCTCCGGCTACATCCCTGTCAAAAATGGAAGGACCTTTAACCATATTGCATTAAAATCAACAAGAATCTACTCAAATAATTTCTTTCTTTTGGTCTTTTAATGTCAGCCCACTGGGAAATGCCTTTCAACCATATTTAATTTTGTTAATGATATGTTGCAGTAGTGAGAAAGCAGTTCAAGATCCTTCTATGTCAACTGTCTAGCTTCTTTTTAAGTAACAACATTAAGGTGTTTCATGATAAAGATATGCACTTAATATTTTCATCATTCTAGTTTTGGCTTCATTTATAAGCAGAAAAATGGAATTAAGAATTTGTTACATGCTAGTAGACAGTGGCAAGGACACTGAATGGAAGCAGACACGGCACAAGAAGGCATTCTGACACATAATTAATGCAAATATAGGACGCTGAAAGGTAGAGGATGTGTGAAGAGAATTAATCATGCCAAAGCTTAATATTTTTCAGTATCGAGATTGATGTTAGATGCATCAGAAACTATTTGAAAAAGTTGCCATTACTAATTTATCTGCTCCAAGTTTTATATCAAACATTTCTTCTGGGAACAGTCCACACCTTTTAGATCATAAGTAAAAAACATAACTATATATATTCTATACGATTGATCAGTATAGAGTAACAATCCCATGTTTTGATTATGAATCGGAGATAAAAGGGAGGTTACAATTTCAAATCCGCTAGTATTCTTGTCATTTATTCTTGCTTCAAGCTTAGGGAAGCCTGTATACTTGGACTTCTCGCATGGGCAATGAATAATGATTTAGACCCTCTTATGATTCTTAAATAAAAATAAACCAATAGCCATCCTCTGGTTTATCCATTTGATCTTCCGCATTACCTCAAGAACCATTCAAAAATATTATTCTGCTACGGAAAATTGCAATGATTCATTATAAACTGTTTGACCCCATAAAATTATAATTCATTTTTTTCTCTCTCTCTCTTATCAACCACATATTCTTCAATATAATATAGTACACGTATTTCCAATTTTTTTCCTTCATTTATAACTACACATTTAAAAAAAACACTATTCCAACCATTATAATTTCAAATAATGGGGGCCAAATATCAACGAAGCATTTACATCCGCTCATAATTCATTCACACAAAAAAAATAAAAATAAAATAAAAAACAGTCGTAGGAAATAAATTGCTTCCTGAAAGAGTGCTTTTTTTAGCTCTCAAGTAGCAATATAACAGTATATTATCCCATTGGATTGAAAATGTACCATCAACAAAACATCTATATCCGTGTATAATTCATTCAGTGGTGGATAAAAAACAGCCACAAGAAGAATTAAACCTGAGTGAGAAACAAAGTGCCCAGATTCGATCTAGAATCGGATCGAGGAAACGATGCGATACATGGGAGATGCTCCTGACGGTTCTCCGACTCCAATGAAGCGCCCAACAGAGAGGATATCTTAGGACAAGGAACGCTAAAAGAAGCCATTGATAAATACCGATTCCAATACGATTATTATGCAAATGCTGAAAGGAAATGTATAATTTAGTCAGATTGATGAAATCTGCGAAGAATTTGAAAGAGACTACTAGGTTTTTGTAGAGGAAAATGGGCGATAGAACTGAAGAGAAAGCCACGAGGAGGCGATACAAACGATGGAAATGAAAACGAAGCTCTCCTTGTATTGTACGGTACAACTCTAATTCGTCTTTTCCCTCCATAGTCCATTCGGGTGGTTGTTTAACCAACCAACTTGCCTGCTCATTTGGCCCAATCATAAATTTTCTCATTTTGTATTTATTAACACTAACATTAATGTATTTTGTAGTTACAAATTTGTTAATATAAAAGGTTGAACCCTAATCTTGAGGGCCTCATCGACTCTATCCTGAGTTATCGTGGAGGAGGTAAATCGTAGAATGTGCCTCCCAGGAGCCATACAAATTTGTTAATATAACTATTACAATTTCTAGCACATTTATCAATCTCTCTCAAGAGGAATTTAGTAGAAACCTCGATTGTTTTAACCATTATTTGTCGCACCTGTTTGGTTCAATTAAAAAGATATATTGAAATTTAAGTCAAAATCAATAATTAATTTTAAATATATATATTTTATGAAATCCATTCTAGACATAACTTTCAATCACACATAATTCCTATTTTCAGTTTTGAAAAATACTCAAAACTTTTTTAACTTGATATTTTTTTTTTTAAAAAAAAAATGTTGGGTGTATTTGAGCCACATTATTTTGGAAGAATGTATTCTGAAATAATAGATTGATGGATAATGTGTTCAAAAAATAAGGAAAAATTTTGGATTTACTTGTAATATTATTTTTTGAAAGAAGGAAAAGTTAAAATGCGAATTCTCCTTATTTTTTATTGTTTCAACCTCTAAGAATCAATTTAGGGGGTGTTTGATCCACATTATTTTGGAAGAATGTATTCTGGAATAGTAGATTGATGGATAATGTGTGGTTAAAAAAGAAGAAAAAGTTATTGATGTGATGAAAAATATTATTTTATTGAATAATATGTTATTGAAAATGAGTAGAAGAATGAGAATGAAGAAAATAATGTATACCAAATAGGGGTTAAACTTATAAAATAAAACACAAAACACGTTTTTTACGTTTTGAGTATTTTCAGTTAAAATTCAGAAAACACTCGAAATATGAGAAATAAATCGTTTAAATAAAGATTTATTTACACAAAAATATAAAAAATATATATAATTCTAAAAAAGGTAATAAATAAGATTTTGATAAATTCTAAAATAAAGAAAATATAAAAAATAAAATTCTAAATTTTTTTGAAAAAATAAAAATAGTTCAATCTCTTAATGATTATTTATATAAAAACAATTATAAAAAATATATTTAAATCAGCACAAATAAAAATTCTCAGTTCACGTCGTTAATTTTTTATTTTTTTTCATGTGTTTTCCAACTTAATTTAATTTTTGCTTTTGTTTTACTTTTGTAGTGAAAAAAAATATTGTAAAATTTACTAACTTTAAAATGTATATATTACGTATCAAGTATTTTTTCTAATTTTTTGTTTTGAGAAATAATTTTTTCAAAAAGACAAACCAAACACGTTTTTAACAATTTTAAAATAGATTATCAAACAAAAAATTAAAAATAACACAAAACTGAAAAATGAAATACATACCAAGCAAACTTTAGGCTCTATTTTAACCCATTTTTGTGAAAAATGAGTTTTAAAATATTGATTTTTTGGCAAATATGTGGTTAAAAATATGAAAATGTTTTGATTTTACTTATAAAATTATTTTATTAAAAGAATATGTAATTAAAAATAAATTTGAAGAAAAAAAAAGGTTTTAGAGGATGTGCCTCAAACATACTCAATATTTACCTTATTTTTTACTTTTTACTTTTTAGACCTGCATATTTGAGTTAAATATTTCAACACTCACCCAATTTTGGGGGTGATTATGGGTTACTTACCAAATTTTGGAATGCTTTCCATTGATCACTCAATTTTAGAGTATTGCATTCCATCACCCACCTAACTTTGATTCTTGTCACGGGTTACTTATCGTACTTCAAAATGTTTCTCATTAATCAATCAATTTAAAGTGTTGCGCTCCATCGTTCATGATTTAACTGTTTCAACACATTTGGGTTACTCATCAAGCTTTAGAATACTTTTCATTTCACTCTACTTTAGAGCTTTACATTTCAACACTCACCAAACTTTAGATGTGCTCATGGTTACTCACCAAACTTCAAAATGTTTCTCATTGATCAAAGAACTTCAGAATGCTTATTTATTAGCTCAATTTCATCTTACGAATCAAATAATATCAGCCAGTTTGTGTACGATTATATTATTGGAGAAAAATTAAGACAAATTTCTCCTTTTATGTTCTTAAGTTACGCAATTCGATTTATTATTTATTCAAAATTATCAAATGTTATCCTGATTATGAGTGATCTTAAAACATTTTTTTGTTATTTATTAAGTTGAAAACTTTTAACTTAAAAAATAGGCATTCTCTGTGATTTTGACCGTAATGGAGAGTGGATCGAAAGAACATTGACATGTGTGAGGGACATCAATATGTCATTCATCGTATCAACGAGTTTAAAAAATCTTCATCTTTGAATGATCTTTTAATATTTTTGGTATTTTTTTCTATCATCTTATTTCTATTTTTTGTTATATAATCGTGCTTTCATAATTTCACTAAATCAATTGCTAGCACGCCACTGTTTTAAAATTGAGTTATCATTAGGAAGTATTTTGAAATTTGATGAATAACCCGTGACCCATCCAAAGTTGGTTGGGTGTGTGAAATACAATGTCTTAAAGTTGAGTAACCATGAGAAGCATTCTGAAATATGTGAATAATTCACGACCACACAAAATTGAGTGAGTATTGAAACATTTTGACTTGTGAGCAACAGAGTTCAACATTTTAAAGTTGTGAGTGAATGTTGAAACATTTAACTCGTGAGAGCAGTAATGTAACACCCTAAAGTTGAGTGATGAAAAAGAAGCATTCTAAAGTTTGGTGAATAACTCATGACAACACCCAAAATTGGATTGGTGATGTAATATAGCGTCCTAAAATTGAAGGATCAATAAGAAGCATCTTGAAGTTATGAGGAGTAATCCGTAACCACACTCAAGATTGGGTGTGTTTTGAAATATTTGACTCCACCCCCACAGGAAGCGTCGCCATCAGCCATGTGCTCAGCAAAAGCAGTAATAGTGGGTCCCAACAAACTGTAGAGCCTAGAACAAATCGGCCCTTTTCCATTTTGAAACGTGTCCATCCCTAGATTCCTTCCCGACGGCCCCCCCCCCCCCCCGGGTACCCGCACTAAATTCTCTCATCAAATCTCTATTCTCACAGAATCTTCAATAAATAAACGAATATTAGATTAATTTAACAAGATCTATATAAATGATGAAATCAGTGTACTCCTTCACATGATCAGACTTATTCGGAAGATTGTCCGAACAAAAAGCATACCGCTGATAGATTTTCTTTTAATTTTATTATCTGATTTCGGTTTCGGTTTCTAAGGTTTGCTCCGATCTCTCCACTTTACGTAAGTTTAATCGAGAACCCTTTTGCTGTTTCGCTGAATATGTTTTTGCACTCTGTCAATCATTTTGATGCATACTGTATTTGTTTGTGTATCTTCCGTTGCCGTTCTGTTCTGGTTTGGCGTGAGAAATCTATTTCTAATCCGTAGATGATGAAAGATGAAACTTAAAATTTGGTTTTTTCAATTTTTTATTTCAAGTGGCATTTTTTTGTTGATATGGGATTGAGCTTTTGGAAATGAGTCTACTCGTCTTGCTCATAACAATTTTACTTTGGAGACACGAAGTAGACTATCAACTGTTAGAGTTGCTGAAGATAGATCGTAATCCTGTTGATTTACTTCTGCATACAGTAAATAGTATTGCCGGTATCAAGCCTTGGAACATAAAACACTAAAGGATTGACATCTTGCAAGCATGGGGATCGATAAGGGTATGTTATTGTAATCTGGCAATCTTAGCTCTATGCTTTATATCCAAGAATGTGGGGAAGTTTGGAATTGAAATGGATGCCTTTTTTATTTATTCTACTTAAGCATGGGTGTGTTATTTATAGCCTATCTTCTCAAGTGTTAGCTGTGAAGTATATACATGGTTATGAATCATTCTTATGATATAAATTAACAATTATATATTGCCCCTGTTTGGTGGAGATTAAAGTCAGATTTTTAGTAGACTTTGATAAAAATTGATGAAATGTGTGGTTGAAAGTCGTGTGTCCAATGAAATTGTGCGGTTAAATTAATTATTGACTTTGTCTTGGATTAAAATATTGATTTTAATTTTCACCAAACAAGGGCATAATAACCTTTTTGATGAAAAGACTCGTGGAAGGCATTGCTACAACTAAATATATTTATGTTTTTATAGATGTTAGTAACACGACAATCTCTTACCTCATTTTTGTTATTCGTAACACTATGGCTCCTCTTTTTTCTATTTATGAGGTGTTTAAGTAACATAATAAGAATTCTTACCATGAGTACACTGAAAATGGCTCGTCCCATTATGCTTTCTCACTTCAAATGTAGTTTATAAGTTGAGTTTTTGTTACTTTTGTTTCAATCATCCTCAAGAAACATGCTTAAGTGTGGTGTAGACATTTTTTGTATGGGTGCATGGTAGCCTAGTTGTGTTAAAGGTGTTGGAAAAATTCAAATTTTAATCTGACATTGTCAAATGGATTGTTAGATGTGTTCTTGGTTATCCATGGGGTGTAAGCTTAGTTTTTCATTTCATTGATTTCTTATTTCCTCTCTCCTGTCTCAGAATTTTATCCATCTGAAGGCATTTCTATTCTGTTCACGCATTCACTGATCTGTAAGAAGCTTTACAGTCCAAAAGAGTGCTTCGAAGATAAGACGATGATTGACATATAGAATTATAGATACAGTTTATAAGAAGATTAAGTTTGGGGCTTTTGGAAAGAGATTGATAGAATGGTTCTGATTTTTGTGGAATGAGAATATTCTGCCTCAGTTCTTTTTTTTTCTGAGTGGCAGGAATTATGAAATTGTTACTGGGAATGTCATGCAAAATAGATGGTTTACTTAAATAAACGTATGAGCAGAATGTGAAAATAGAATTTGAACAATGGATGACTACAGAGAATCTGAAGCTCTGCTTCCCAGCTGGATTATTACAAATCCATCTGAAATGGCTGAATCTCATCTTTTTATTATCTCTTGCATCATTGCTGGTTCGATAGGAATTTTGACTATATTATTCACGGCTTTCCAATGGAGAAGAAATTTAAACTTAAGTTGGATGAAAGCCATTGCAAGGTCAAAGAAAAACCCAAAAGCAAGAAACAAGGTTCCTCTGGCTCCTCATACATGGGTTTTGGAATCTGTGATTCGAGGAAAAAGTTTGAACTGCTGTGTATGCTTAAAGTCTATGTCATCTTCGCAGTCTCTTGGTCCAGGGATGGCTTCAGACACGTTTATCCAACGTTGCAGCATATGTGCCGCAGCAGCTCACTTAAACTGCTCCTCAAAAGCTCACAAGGATTGCAAGTGCGTATCAATGTTTGGATACGGTCATGTAATCCATCAATGGGCCGTGCAGTGGACTGAGGTGACAGACCAAACTGATGAATCTTCTTTCTGTAGCTACTGTGAAGAGCCATGCAGTGGTTCTTTTCTTGGGGGATCCCCTATTTGGTGTTGCCTGTGGTGTCAACATCTCTTGCATGTTGACTGCCATGGTAGCATGTTTAATGAAACAGGCGATGTTTGTGATTTGGGCCCTTTTAGAAGGTTTATCCTATCTCCACTTTATGTGAAAGTATTGAAGAGTAATTCTGGTGGATTTTTAAGTTCCATTACACATGGGGCCAATGAGATTGCATCTTCTGTACGTGCTAGCATCAGTAGTCAAAGTAAGTACAAACATGGAACTGAGACCTCTGCCGATACCGGTAATAGTAGTAATTTGAGTGTGTCATCAACAGAAAGCACCGCGGGGACTAGTCAAACAGTAAATGGGTCTCATAGTGTGGAAGAAAACTGCAATCAAAATTTGATCTTGGAGGGAGTGGATCAAAAACAAGATGGTGAAGGAAAAGAGATGGAGGATAAAGCTAGTTCGAAGAGAAGTTCGTCAAGTAATCAAAACGGTAAAGCAAAACAGATGGAGAAGAAACCTACTTTCAAAAGAAGTTCATCACTTAACCAGAAGGATGAATTTCAGTTAATTGGTATGAGACAGAAATATGAATTGATTGATTTACCTCCAGATGCAAGACCCCTGCTAGTTTTCATTAACAAAAAAAGTGGAGCTCAACGAGGGGACTCGCTCAGGCATCGACTGAACATTCTTCTTAATCCTGTCCAGGTCAAAGATTTAATAATTCAAGTTCTTCAGCTAATTTACAAAGTAGATGAGCATGCATTACTTGATACTGATTCTCCCATTTATGTGAGTGTGTCAAATGTGTGCTCTGTGCGTGTCTGTGTCTGTGTCTGTGTGCAGGTGCATGGGGCGTATCAATTTAACAAACAATCCTTCAGTATGAGCCATGTCTGACTAATAGTGATGGAACCCACCCGGAAGAAATATTAACTATATTATTTTATGATCTGTTATTGAATTTCAGACTTTTTACACCCTTAGGGGAGGGGGCAGCCATGATTTTTGTATCATCCTCATTTTCTAATGAAATTTATTATAACCAAGTTGATGACAACTTTTATGAACTTATTCTATTGTGACTATTAGGAGATTGAATTGTTGGACTCCTTAAAGGATATCGTAGGAATGACCCTACCTTTTACTTTGTTGACAGAACTCTATGCAAACTTTTTATTTTTGCAGGGGTGTTTTTCCACCTCATCCTGACCTTTTTAATTGACCTTTCATTTTAGGTTTTTGAGTTAAGCTCGACACAGGGTCCAGAAGTTGGTCTATGTTTATTTAGAAATGTTCCTCACTTCAGAATCCTTGTCTGTGGTGGAGATGGTACTGTTGGATGGGTATTGAATGCAATAGACAAGCAGAACTTTGTTTCTCCTCCCCCTGTAGCCATTCTTCCTGCAGGAACTGGAAATGATTTGGCTCGAGTACTTTCCTGGGGGGCTGGCTTGGGCTCGGTTGACAGACAAGGAGGCCTTTGCATGCTTTTGCATCACATAGAACATGCTGCAGTTACCATACTTGACAGGTGGAAGATATCAATTTCAAACCAGTGGGGAAAACCACTCCAAGCACCAAAGTTTATGAACAACTATCTTGGTATGTTGATAGATTTCAACTAGACCACTTTACACGTGTTTGTAAACCATTATAAAGTACTTTCAACGTGCCTTCAAGAAGTTGGATACTAATTTCAGTGGGATTGTAATTTGCTCAAATTGACAGTGTCAGGTTAATTTCAACATTGTAGGAGCTGAAAAATGTTTAGTTTATATATTCCCAGATTATATTCTAGATCATATTCTTTCTCAGTCTTGCATATGTTTGGTGCTGTGAAATTTTCTGGAAGAGGGACAAATAATTTAGTCCAACTCTAAATCTTTGATTTAACTAGTCAATAGGAGGGAAGGCTGAGTGCTACCAAGGTATAAATGGAGGTCTAGTGTCTGAAGCTCTGAATAGAGCTACTATGACACTTTGTGTTTACTCGAACTTCAGCGTGGGGTTGATAGCCAAGCCGAATAGAATTCAGGTTCTCTTCACATGAGCTGCCATATCCATGTGAACAAACAGAGTACTTTTTTGAGCCTCTAGGACATTTTTTGTGGAGGATAAATCACATTTAGTTAGGGAACGATACTAGAGTGAAAGGTAAGAGCTTTGACATATCCCGTGTTTCCTTTTTTCGCTGAGCATGCCGGTGCGCATGTGGGTGTTGGGGGTGGGGATGATTTTATCTATTTGTCCTAATTTGATTCCTACAATTATTTGAGTAAGGTGAAAACTTTACGTTTGTAAGCCTTTTCAACTTTACACCTAGGTGTATGACACTGAAAGGTGGGCTATCTGGTAAAATTCTACTATATTATTTGGGTAATGATGATTCAGGAAAGAGAAGTTGGAGTGGATTCCTGGACTTCCCCAAGTGTAAAATCAGATATAAATGATTACGATGGACTAATTAAATTTAACATCTCGAACTCAACACACTTACATGGGGGTGGGCATGCAGGTGTTGGGGGGGGGGGGGGGGGGGGGGGGTTTATTTATTTTATTTTTTATTTTTTTCTCAATGTGTGACCAACATAACTATCGCTTGCGCACAATAGAAACAAATGGTTCTCAGGTTGGAAAAACAATGACTCATGCGTGTTGGTTTGCCTGGTGTCGTTCCTGAACAACTTTTAGTATTTTGGTCATAACTTTCTCTCTCAATATTCAATTGAGGTGATTCAAATGCATTGGAAATATATTTCAAAGGGCTACAATTCTTCTAGAAATACAATTTTTACAGTTCGAACGTTTACTATCCAAAAAACTGGTCTTAAGTTGAGACTAAAAATTTGGAGCATAACTTCTTCGGCTGTAAATTGATTTGTGAAAATAGTTCAACTATATTTCACTCATTTGACCTCTAATTGCATCTAATTGATTCTATATGATCCTCAATCATCCTTTTGTGGTCCGAATCATTATTGAATGTTTACACTTTGATTCCCAATCTTTAAATTTCTTTCGTTTTTGCCTTTTTTTTTCATTTATTCCTCCTGCCAATTTCACCAATTTGCATTGAATTCAACCTAATAAATATAATTAACACAAAATTAAGTTATAACTTATCCAAATAACTAACAATTACTTTAATTTAATGGCATATCATTAGCATTGTAATTATTAACTTGTCCCTGTCATCAACCAACGTCTTATTGATAAATTTGCATCCATTGTTGAGTAAGCTATCACTCTTCGAATGCACCCCAAAATGAGATTTTCTCCGTTCACTGAGAGAAATCTCCATCCACCAATTGTACGCATCCATGGTAACATTGCAAATCTGCTATCTCCAAAGTCTATAGTCCGCTATATAGTTTATTTAGCAAGCCGACATAGGAAATCCTTCAAAGTCTTACTGTCAAATCCACTATTGAAGAAGTTTTCATACACGTGTCTAACTTAAAACTTATGTTTTGCCTCCGAGAATAATTCATCAATGATATTGCTCAATCTTTTCTCCCTATCTATCGATATTGTCTATTCGTTGTCATTGCCCATTTGAGTATCCTCACCTAGATATTTCAAATAATTCTACTTGTAGATAAGTAATTACATAATGATTTACATATAGACGAGGTGTCAAAAAGAGAAAGGTGATTTTTTTGTTTAAGAAACTCGAACACAATCATATCTCACCACATCATGTTTATATAAACCATTATATAAACCTATTATGTACATGTAACACAACCAAGGCATCTCAGAAACTATCCCCACGCAATCATGTTCTCCTTCTAGACAACAACTTACATGATATATGCAATCAATTGCATCTATGCCGATTGTGGTAAGCATCACACTTTCGAAGACACCCTTTAGATGACACATGTCCACTCAATTAAATTGCCTATAACCATATGTATATACTGCCTATTGGTTGAGTGCTAAAACATATGTATATACCATGGAACACCTATCAATGGAGTGCTACAATATCGGTGGATCCTGGATTACTCCTTAAGACCTCCAAAGCTTAAGATCTTAGTTGCCCAAACTATTGTTCGATTGTCCCCTATATCAACTTATTCGCATATCTCATTGCGTTTCAACCAACCTTTTTGCTAATTTCTATCTTCAAGTCCTTCTTAATAGTCTCCAACATGCTGTTCGTCTTCTAATTTGGGTGTACCTTGAACTAGTCAAAGTATCGATGGACTATGAAAAAGAAGTTACAATATCGATTATATTGATCTCGATTGCAAGTGTGCTCAGGAATGAATGATTTAACTTGCCACGTCTGTATAAGTAATCTCTTGGAAGCCTAGCCATATCCTCAATTTCCCCCCAATTTACAAATGCCCCGAACTCTTTTTTCATCATGCACCTTAAATTTAACATTATACCTGTTGACCACACCATAAGTCCGTATAGCCTTCCTGAATTCTTTGACGTACCTCAACTTCTGTCCCACCTCAAACTATCAATATTGCATATCCATTTCAGCAATAACTTAAGGAATCAATATCATATATCATCGAACAAAATATTAGACAACAGCTCCTCAGAAGATGGCTATTCCAATTCATCGACCTCAATGTCCTCATGTTGTTCCTGATTTGTTCCCCATCTTCTTCATGTCCCGTTTCCTCTCTACACAACCTATTTCAATTTCTTGTGATACATTATTATCGTATAATAAATCGCCCTCCTCAAATGCTATGCCATTTTTGTAATCATTGAAGTTTGGGTCATCTTTTATATTTGTAAAAAGAATATCATACTCTTTGAAGTTCATTCATTATCATCCTAAAATATGAAACTTATTGAAAATCTAGCATCAACAAACATCACACATTGTAATGCACGAACAATTAATGCATAGTAAGAATATTAAACCCATTTTGGCTCCAGTTTTCAACCACGCATTCTTCTCTTCCATAGAAGAATGGTATACATAAATTCAAAAAAATTCTTTATTTTTTAACTACTTATTCTCCAAAAAAAAAAAAAAAAAAAATTACCATTTCAAAATATATTTTCCCAAAAATTTCATTTTAATGGAGCCCAAACAAGATGCATCGCAACACTTTGTATTTTCACCTTCAAATCATCATATTCACTTAACAAAAGATAATGATAGTTGTTCAAGATTGCATTCTTTAATTTTTTCTTTCCCAAACAATAATGAGTTTGAAAATTGTGTGTTCACAACTAATTCTTGTTGAATCACTATATATTAAAATAGCCAATACATTGGCGAGACACGTGTCATCATTTGCCGTCGTCGTAATTCAATTATTATTATTTTTATTAGGCTATGTTCTCACTAGCTATCCAGCCTTATCTTCTAAGTAGAGCTCTCTGGTTATCAATTTCATGCTTTGCACTTACATCATAAACTCGAAGTGGCAATATTATTGAACCCGAGTTCCTGACTTCATCAATCCTTTAATAGATTTATTGGGCATAAATTTTCTATTCCTATCACAACACACGTGCTGGATGGTTTCACAAGGCAAATAAGTTGTTTCTATCATGATGCCAAGAACTTCTAGGACAAGTAGGACCAGGACTATGAACAATTCCATCTTTCCTACACCAGCCAAGGTTGGAGTGCTCTTTGGAAATGTCTCCTCCCATAATAAGGCATATCAACTTGATCACAGTTTAGGAAAATGGGCATGCATTTAATCAAGTTTTTTTTTGTATGTTTTGGAAGTAGAAATAGAGCCAGAATTTTCATTTTTTTTTTGCCAAATGTGCAATTTCTAAGCCATTCAAATCAGTAGCACTCTTAGGTCTCTTGCGAGATTGAGCTTACACAAGTTTTTGGGACTAATGTTTGATATGGATAGACTGTGGTTCCTGTTTGAGATAACTGTTACACTTTGTTTGGTGGCGTAGAACTGAAGCGTTGAATTGGAATTCAAGAAAATCAATCCAAATTTAATCGAATTGTTCTAAGTCCAACTTCGAATCCCCTATTATATACTAAGTTGGTAACAAAATGTGGCGTCAATTTTCATTTAGGATTTCATTAATATGAATATCAACTAACTGTGCTTTCTGAATGCTATAGATGGATACACCATTATTCAATTTTGCTTACTATTATGCTCTGTGATTGAGGATGAGTTTTAGTATATATCTTACTTTTCTTTTTGAGATTTTGCATTTTCAGTCTTTCTTTCCTTTTTCTCCTAAATTTCTGCCTACCGTCATCATTTTATAAATTACTTGCCATTGTTCCCTGTGTAACGTGAACACCTCTTTAGGAAATGTAAGATGTTAAATTTTAGTTTCTTTATCGAATCTACCATTATAATTCAATTCTGCTGCTTATACTATTAATTCTTCATTTAGCTAATGACAGTAAAGTTTGAACAGAAACTTCTGTGACTAGAGTATAAATGAGTGCTACCTGAGTAGAAGAATTTATTTAATTAGATAAATGATAAGTTGGCGATATTGATGACTTATTGCTTCGCTGAAGTAAAAAACATATTGAGGCAGATTGCAGAAGAGTATTAAAATTGCATTCTGTGATCATAGCTGGAGCAAGAGGTTAGATTTATTTACGACTGATGAGTTTTTTGTGATTATAGCAAATAGATGGAATCAGTTAATTTACAATGCATTTGATGTGTGTGATGGAAAAAAAAACAAAAATTGGTTAAGGAGACACAAGCCTTGTCTCCATGCCGCACGGAGACACGGCGTGTCTCCGTTCTTAAAGAAGACAAGGCCGTGTCTCCGTTAAGCATGGAGGCACAGCTGTGCCTCCGTTGCAGACAGAGTGCCACCGTACGCAACAGAGGCATCGCTCGTGCCTCCGTTGCGCATGGAGGCAATCCTCATGCCTCCGTGTGCAAGGCATTGTCAGAAAAAATCCCAATCATGGCAAAGAAGAGGAAATCCTATGCAACGTGGGCACAAATTTTTATTTTTTGTCTAGTTTTTATAGACAAGATTTCTTAGAAAAGGTTTTCTGCATTTGATTAGCAAATTCAAGAATTCAAGCGTATGCATTTTTTTCAATTTGAAGTGGAAGACCAAAAAAAAAAATAAAAAATCGGAGCCAGTCCAGTCATAAACCATTTGCAATAAATGTGAGGCTTTAGTCCATTTTTTCACGGAAACACTTATGCTAAGAAATGTGAGGCTTTTGGTTTTTGCTATGTGAATGATATAGTGCTGGCAATTTTGGAACTCCTCAAGGTTCACGAGGTTGGTTGTCTCTACTTATCCCTTCTTGTTGATATCTTTTAACTCCCATGAATATTGTTAAATTAGATGGAGAACATTAATGACGAAGCACATTCATCAACAATGAGCTTGCTTTTCAATGTCTTGCTTTGATGTCAGTTAGCTTGATTTCAAGTTAAGAAACTTTATAACTGCATTTTAAGGCAGCAAGAAGATGGGTCAAGAGTGACTACCGGAGATATATTTCCATATATTCAGGGTTTCTTATCTTGTTATTATTATTTTAATGATTCATAACCTCAAAACGCATGCCTATACCTCTTTGCAAT
>CAIGRO010175720.1:0-16452 GCA_903798355.1 Fraxinus baroniana
TTTTTTTTGACAACGTTAACAAATTCCATAACCAATTATGAAAAAAAAAAATTTAACTTCAATGGACAATTTTCATGTAAAACGAAATCAAATGAACACTAAATTTTGATTAAAAAAATGATTTTTTTTAGGATTTTTTTTTTTACTTTTTGGCAATAGGAACAAATTTTATAACTAATTGTAAAAAAAAATTGTCACTTTAATGGACAATTTTCATGTAAAACAACGTCAAACGAACACAAAATTTAAAAAAGATTCGGTTGAAAAATTATATCAATAAAACACACTTAATTACAATTCCCAATAAAATAATTTCTAGGAAAATCATTTCCCTGAAAAATATTTTATTTCCACCAATTTTCCACCTAACCAATCAAAAGGACCCTAAATGTTAATTATTATCATACGTGTATGTGAATAAAATCATAAATAGATAAATTGTATTAGGACATGTAGGTAGTAGGGCTATAATGGTCTAAAAGAATAGTAGTGCTATAATGGTCTAAAAAATAATTTTCATGTCATGTGATATTACAACGTCAAACGAACACAAAATTTAAAAAAAGTTCGGATAGAATATAGAAAATTATATCAATCAAACACACTTAATTACAATTCTCAGTAAAATAATTTCTAGGAAAATTATTTCTCTGAAAAATATTTTATTTCCACCAATTTTCCACCTAACCAATCAAACGGACCCTAAATGTTAATTATTATCATACATGTATGTGAATAAAATCATAAATAGATAAATTGTATTAGGACATGTAGCTAGTAGGGCTATAATGGTCTAAAAGAATAGTAGGGCTATAATGGTCTAAAAAATGATTCTCATGTCATGTGATATTTAGATATATTATATTATATATTATAAATTATAGATATCTTCTAAAATTTTAGAAAAGATGGTTGGAAATGAATATTGAAGGTTAGAATCAGGGTGCTTGAACAGGTAGAAACCAAATAGAGGAAAATATTGATTCAGTAAATTTGAATGAACGTCACTGTTATACTACATGGTCAACGACGAGAGCATTGACCGATTAAATACGGGGAAATAGAGAACTCAATATTTATGAGTATATCCTGATAAATTCCTTTCACTTAGCCAATGCTTTCTCCATCTAAATTCACTGTTTTTGATTTTTAAACAAAAGTAAGCTGTGAAATGACTATTTGAGATGTAGATATTTGAATTTGCATTTGTTTCTCCCCTTAGACGGCGGAATTCACAGATTTTCTTGGGGTCGTTCTAGAAAATAGCAGGTGGTGATCATATAGCGATGGGTCGATAACTAATTCTGTTATGTATTCACGTGTTACTCAAGGCTTAAAGTAACGATTTTTCCTACCATCATCAAGAATGGTTCCCCTTGCCTCTTTTGCGAGCCCTCTTTACTTAGATGGCTTTGTGCTACAAGGCTTTCACCTAGGGGTTGTATTTGTAAGATAGACTTCATTTTTACATCAACGGTTAATATCTCTATCCCATAAAGATAATCTTGTTTCTATTTTCATACGTATTAAGAAAATATGATTAACATAGTTGAAAATATAAATTTTACTTACATTTTTCCTAATATATTCATACGTTAAATAATAATTAAATAGCAGTAGTTCATATTTGTTTATAACAAGACAAATTTTAATAGAAACATATAAAAAATTAAAAAGCCTTCTATACTTTCAACAAGGAAAGTGACCTATAATTTGGAACGGATGAAAAATAAAAGCAAACTTATCTTTATGGAACGTAGATATTATATGGAGGCGCCGGGCTATTCTACACCTGCAATAGTGGCAGTTGGTACTATCTCTGCTATTTTCCCTCCAACATTACTCCGAGTTTGAGTGGAGAAAATATTATGTACAAGTTACAACTACGGAAAAATATCGTATACCTCAAGCTCATTCGTGCGACGTAAGCACCCTTTATATAAGAACACACCTTGCTGATGTGGCCTTGCAACCGTTAGATACAACACGACATGCATCCTTAGTGTGTTGTTTCCAGATGCAACGAGTTCTTTAATTAGAGCATGCTTGGTACGGCTTAAAATCTAATTAAAATTGAAAATATGGTCGTTATTGGGTCCCACCCATCTAATAAAAGTCAACAATAACGGCTATATTTTCAATTTTAATCTGATTTTAATCTCTACCACACACCCTCTAAAATGATTCAACTATTCAAATGACTGAATCTGATTGATGGAAGAGTGGATATTGGTTTGTTATTGTGACTTTGAAACAATTTTTAGATTTAGAGCCTGTTTGGTACGGCTTAAAATCCAATTAAAATTGAAAATATGGTCGTTATTGGGTCCCACCCATCTAATAAAAGTCAACAATAACGGCTATATTTTCAATTTTAATCTGATTTTAATCTCTACCACACACCCTCTAAGTTAGAGTACTGTTGATCTTTTTCTATCAAAAAGTTGAATTTTAATTCTAACAATATACGAATATGTTCCACGAATAAAAGCGCCTAAGTTTAAAATATTCTTCCAAGTTAACAAATTAGCTATAACCCTTCTAATAAATGCGAGGAGACAATTTAAAATAGGGATGACTTATTACTTTTTCGTAACCATAATAAATAAGGTCGGTTTGGTTAATATTTCAATTTTGAGTTCATTTTCAGTTTTCCCGTGTTTGAAACTATGTTTTAAGATTAATAAAAACGTATTTGATTTATCATTTTGAAAAATTATTTCTAAAAAAAAAAAAACTAGAAAACACGCTTGTTTTGAAATTTTGAAAAATTGTTCTATAACATTTCATTCCATGAAAAATAAATAAATTATATTAATACATTATCATGACATATATACGTTTTAAAGTTGATAATCTTATAAATTTTTTTCCGCTATCGCCTACGAAAGTAAAATAGAAATAAATAATAAATTGAGTTCAAATGTTGGAAATAAAAATCAAAATTAATTATGTGGATTGAGGATATTTTTATTCGTGTTCACTTAAATTATTTTTTTTAGAATTTTTATGTAAATAATTATTAAGACTTGAACTATTTTTATTTCTTTTTTGGAAATTTTTATAATTTTATTTTTTTGATTTTTAATTTTTTTAGAATTTTATTTTTTTACAATTTTTAATATTAAATTTTATATTTAAATGCTTGTTTTTCATGTTTGCGTGTTTTCAAAATTTTCATTGAAAACACTCAAAACGTCAAAATACGTTTTCAGTTTTATGTTATAAGTTTATTATTGTTTTCAAAAATACATTTTCTAAAATATTAGACCAAACATGTTTTCGGTTTTTCGAAACTGAAAACAGTGAACCAAGCGCACTAAAATTTTCCTTCATTATATCTAACTAGCTCCTTGCCATAGGAAATTCATTGTATAGAGACACCAAAAGACCCCTTTGACATTCAGACCCCTTTGATATTCAGGGCCAGCATGTGATTTTCGAGGCCAGAGGCGAGATCCATAAATTAGCCATCCCCTCCCTCCCCCCCTCCCAAAAAAAAAAAAAAATCAACGTAAATGCAAAATACAACAGTGTATTATGCAACATATTCATAACTTAACATTTGACAGTAAAACAATAAACAAATATAAAGAACAAAAGATTTATATGATAAATAACAAAACCTACGAGTTCAAATAATCACTCAAGTATTATTCGCCTTACTATTTTAGAGGCATAAACATTAATAAAATCTAAATAATTTAGTTGTCCAACCATATCTTTATCTATTGATAACATAGCAAATCCATTCAATCTTTCTTGTAACATAGTTGATCGGAGGTAATCTCGCTCAACTTCAATTTTAAGAAACCTTTTTTTTCTACAAATGCAACTGTAACCAGTATGATTAAGAAGATTTTATAAGCAATATAAACATTTGAGAAACAACTATTGAATGTCTTTAAATATTGTAGCGCTTCAATTGCTCTCGCTGCTTCACTTGGTATATAGCACTTCAGGACTTGTAACTCCGAACATAAATCATCTCCACTAATGTCCAAACGCCCATTATGCTCCGGTTGTTTCTCAAGATTCATACAAGAGTTTAACAAAACTAAATGAATTGCATTCGTTAACCTTTTCAAATCAAACAAAAAACCAAATGAGTCATCATATTGTTTGAATTGTTCAAATCGAGTCCTTGGAGAAGATAGAACTTGATCAATTATAAAAAACAATGTATTCAACTCTAAAAGATTTTTCAACTGATTGTTTTAGTTCATCACTTCTACTTTCATCAAATTGTTTTTTTTTTTTTTCGAATTATGATATTTTCTCAAAATACAGCTTCAATTCTCATTTCGCTTGCATTTTTTGTGGCTTCATCCATGACAATAGCAAATCCAATTTAACTATAATCTTCAAGAAATGAAACAGGTCCTTGCAAGAGGTCGATAGGATGATCAATATCCATGTTTTCAATTTGAAGAAATTTACTTACAATATTGATTGCGTGCAACAACTTGTACCAAATTATCATGCCAAGCAAAAACTCAAAATTATGAAACTCATATGTTGCTAACGACTCGACTTCACTCTTTACTTTAAGCTCTTCGTTACTTTCTGTCAAATCAAGTAAAGCATCTCTTATTCGTGCAGTTTGCTTCATTATAGGCTTCACACTCTCGACATGACTTTTCCAACATGTTTGTGACAATGGTTTCACTGTCAAACCTTGTACATTATCTTTGAAAATTGTACATCACTTGGTAGAAGAGGAAAACAACATGTAGTTGCGATGGATCACTACAAAGAAGAATACAACTTTAGAACAACAATTCACCATATCACATAATGCTAGATTCAACCTATGAGCACCACATGAGCATAGAAAGCTTGGGGATTCATTTCAAGTACTCTTCTGTGCACACATTTGTGGTTCCCACTCATATTAGATATGTTGTCAATATCATCAATATCAAGATGAAGTTTGATCAAAACCTTTTGAAGCTCGGTTGCAAGTCCAAGTCTCGTTGTGTCATCTACCTTAAAAAATTTAAGCCAATATTCTTCAACTGTAGGTAAGTTTGTTGAATCATCAACACATCGTACTACTAAAGACATTTGCTCCTCGTGACTTGCTTCTGGAGTACAATCAAGTATAACCGTGAAATATTTTGCATGTTGAACTTTCTTCACAATTGAATTTCTCATCGCATTAGCCAACTAATGTATCACCTCATTCTGAATTGTTTTGTCAAGATATGTACACTGAATCTCACGTGCTTTAGCCCACCAAATGTGCTTTTGCATTACTGGATCAAACTCACTAACCATTTCGACCATTTGTAAAAATAGGTCATTGTTCTTAACATGCAGCCTCTTATCATCTCCTCGAAATGGCAAAGAGTTTTTTGCGAGTCTTTTCACAATAGCGATTATCCTCGTTAACAGACGTCTCCAACGACCTTTTTTCTGCATCTATCACCAATTGAACGTTTTTATCAATTGTAGTTTTTGTATGAACCCTATTTTCCAATTCAATCCAAATGTAATGCAACATAAATGCTCCTCATTTCCTTCATGACTTTTAATAGACCGATGCAAATTATTCTAATATTTAAATCCATCATTACCCAATTGGCCAACTTTGATGCCAATATCTGGTAGTACTTGCTTATATTGTGAAGAATCAAAATGTCTATTTGCACAATCTTTGGGAAACAAGACGCCATCAACTCTTTTTGGACTCGTTTCAACTAAATAATCCCTCATTCTTTTATCAATGATTTTCCAATTCTCAGAATCATCCAAAATCAAAGATAAGCAACCATCTTCTTCTTTATCATCTACTTCATTCACACAGGCAAGTTTCATAACTTTATCTTCCTTATCATCCACTTCATTAACACAGGCAGATGTCATCACTTCTTCTTCCTCATTATTTACTTCATTAACATAGGCAGGTTTAATCACTTCTTTGTCCTCATTCAACGCATTCACATTTTTTGCTTTTAAAATACTTATCAATATCCCCTACTTGACTTTGAGTTAATGCAATTTCATTTCGTTTCATTTTTCTCTTTAGAGATCCAAACTCATATTTAGGAGACATGGTGTATGAGTCTATATCTAATGCCCAACGATTAACCAATAAAACAATTACAAAATATCTCAATCAATCTCAATCATCTCACAATTAAAGTTTTCAATATAGTTACTACGTGCACCCGTGCAATTGATCATATTTCAATAACCAATCATATAAGCCAACCAACCACAATTATATAAGTCGAAAAGACTTCAAACATTTTCAATATAGTCAATAATAAGTTAGGGCAAGCCATCACTGACTTGAGAAGTAGAGTTTCGACGAAAATAGTGGAATCATAATTCACACCTTTGATAATTCCACTGTTACATCTTACAAGCGTGAAATAAAAATTTAACATTTCATTGGAACAAAATCACATAGGAAAAGAAATATTCAGGAATGAGAAATCAAAAGCAAAGTCATCAACAGGAGGGTTCAAAAAGGGGTAAAAAATTGAAATAAATCATATAATAGCCAATTAAAGGCTACAGTTAGAGGGGAAAACAGACACTAAGAACAATATATTAAATTGAAAATTCAAAAACAGTAGAATTAGCCACTCAAAAATAGCTGAAAAGGGACCTTTATGGCTCCACCGAAGCAAATCTAAATGCAAAGCCAATTTTTTCACCAAACTTTAAGCAGTACTTCAAAAGTTAAAGCATCGATGACTATCATTTCCCAAGAAAATACAAGCCCAATCAATAAAAATTAATTAATCATCATAAGCTTAAAGTGGCGAAAAAACAAAACGATATCATTTTCAGATTGTCTGATTCAATTTCTTTACAGTATTCGTGATGAAAAATCCACAAGAAAAAATGTTTTATTTTCTTGAATTTTTGATGTGGGTTGTTGTTCAGAGTTCAACTGTAGACTATTGGCTGGCCGGAGTAACGAGGAGTCGCGACTCACACAGTTAGGGTTGAAAAAAGTTGTGAAATGTGTGAAACTTGTGGTTTTTGAAAGAGTGAAGGGAAGGGAAGGAGAACTGAGGAGTCATGACGACGAGGTTGATTGTTTATCGATCGAGAAGAGATGGCGTCGGCATCGCGGTTGGAGTCGGGTTGAATGAGAGAAAGAAAATTGATTTTTCACTTTCCCATTTTTACATTAAAAAAAGAATGATAATTGGGCCAAAGATGAGGCACATTCGGTATTAGGCCTGATTGCAAAGAAAAAAGGTCAAAGATAGGCCCCTCCAGTTTTGGGCCTGAAGCGATGGTCT
This sequence comes from Fraxinus baroniana, assembly GCA_903798355.1. NCBI lineage: Eukaryota > Viridiplantae > Streptophyta > Magnoliopsida > Lamiales > Oleaceae > Fraxinus > Fraxinus baroniana. The sequence continues at coordinate 7,266 of CAIGRO010175720.1, forward strand.
CATCTGCCTCACCACAGGGCTGGGCATGTTGATATTCCTCCTTATCCCTATCTCGTCTTTTATTTCTACATTAATATTGCATTAAATGAAACATTAAAGAATTCAGATTAGGTAAACAATAATTAAAAGAATTAATGACAATTGTTGTTTATGATGATCATGGTCGACAGCATCGATGTGGTCACAATTTGGATCGTTAATTTAAAAAATGATTTTTGAAATGGATGAATGTGATGTTGTCAAGTGTGAGTTGTTAACCATGATTGTAAAAAAAAAAAATACAAATAGCATGATTGTAAATAAAATTATAGATAAAGTTTCAAATTAATTCCAAGTTGATCAAATGGACAAAAAAGAAGTTTGAGCTTAACACGTGATAGGCTAGTACGATTAAAAAAATTGAAAAGTTTCCCTCAAACAACCATACTACCTGTATCGAAAAGCTTGACAATTTTTTTTGATAGAAAGCTAAATGACAGCCCCCTGTTGGGGGTGGGGGGGCATACCAACAAAGTTATCAAACTTTTTGGTACAAGTAGAATAATTCTCCCCTTGAATGGCCTCTTCTTGGTAGCAAAGAGAAGAGGTGCGACATCCACACGTCATAATATGGGACGTTGATAGAGGAAAGCTTACTTTCACGCTTGATCATAACCGTTTGAGAAGATATGATGAAGGAAAGAATCGTTAAAGGTCGTATGTTGCCAAAAAAGGATGTTATAAAGTCGGCTTCAGCACAAAAAAGGATCTCTTAATTAAAATAGACAATGTCTACAAAAGTTAGTTTTCAATAAATCGTGTCTAGAAATATGTCTTCGCAAGAAAAAAGTAGACGTCAAAAGGATGTCTAGAGGTGGCAAACAAGCCGCCAACTCGGCTCGAGCTCGTAAAAAAGACGAGCTGAGCAGGCCAGCTCGTTAGGCGAGCCGCTCGTGGGTGGCGAGCCGGCTCAATGGTTCGCCGGAATTTTTTTTTTCCCTCTAAAAATGTTTATCTTACCCATATTTTTTGGGTGAGCCGACGAGCCAAGCGGCTCGCCTTGGTCGAGCTCGGGCACAAGCCGAGCTTATCCATGGCCAACGAGCCGAGTACCCGTTAGGCTTGTTGGGCAGCGAGCCGAGCTCACTCGAGTATGGACCGAGTCTGCTCGACTCGGCCCATTGACATCTCTAACTATGCCAAATGAAGAAATTAAAATCAAATTTGTAGCAAATTTTGATAAAAATTGATGAAATATGTTATTGAAAAGTTATGAATTCCATGAAATACATGGTTAAAATTAACTGTTGACTTTAACTTTTGATAAAAATTTAGATTTTAATTTTATAGGGCTATTTATTGTGGAAAGAAAAGTTATGCCACTTTGTTAGAAAGTAATTGAGGGATAAAGTAATATAATAAATATTAGCAAGATGTAACTGAATGAAAAAAGATAATTATGTTTAAAAGTAAGTGTTTAAAGAGATGACTATGTTCAAAACTCAAGTGTCACGTGGCATTGTGTCCATGGTATAAAAATTGTATAAAAATCCATGTAATTCGAGACACTGTCTCACTTTACAATCAGATTCCACCTGTCTATCTCTCGCTCTCTCAAACACTCACATACAGTGTGTATTGAACGTAACGCTTGGAAAATGCAAGTACCAACTTTTTCACTCCGGCCGTCACCGGTGAACTACCTCCTGTCACCGGCGAACCACCGGCTGTCTCTGGTCACTGGCATTTCGAGTAGAAGTAGTAACTCTTCCGTTTCGCTTGGGTTCCGTACATCCTGCTCCATTCAGCCTGCGTCTTCAGGTTTTTTCTCTCTAAATTTGTGTGAAAACTGGGGGCGGGGGGCGGGGTTGGGTGTGTGTGTGTTTTACTGCAGTTTGCCTGTTGCATGTACATGCATTTCTAAGTTATATAGTCAATTTACAGAATTAACTTTGCCTTTTCTGTTTGTTAGACAATGCACAAACATAAAAATGAAAAAATAATTCAAATTCTGAATCGCAGTTTTCTGATTTTTGTTTTCCAGTTCATTCAAGAGTATAAAAGAAAAAAATAATTTTATTTTTTCATATGTTATTGGATGGGAAACAAGAGTTTCAACTTTCAAGGATGATCGAATCAGATGTTATTAATAAAAAATCGTTTAAAATTTATTTCTAGTTTTCCATATGTTATTGGATGGTTGTAAAAAAGGAAAAAAAATATTTATTTTTGTTTTTTTTCATATGTTATTGGATATGGATCACATATGGTAAAAAAGAGTTTCGATGATGATTGGATTTAATGTTAGTAAAAACGAAAATACTTATGGTTTAAAAATTATATTTATTTTTTCATCTATGTTGTTGGATGGTAAACAAAATTGAATTTACTTTTTTCTTTGCTTATGTGTTTTTTAAATCTAGTTTTGGATGAGAAGAGGTTCATTGAAGCATCGGAAAATGGGAATTTAATTCCTCTGTGCGAAACCATATTCTCGGATCAGTTGACACCGGTGCTTGCTTATCGGTGCTTGGTTAAGGAAGATGATCGAGAGGCTCCGAGCTTCCTCTTTGAATCAGTCAAGCCTGGTTACCGCACAACCACCGTTGTAAGAATATTAATTTTGCTCAAAATTATTCATTCTCTTGGGGATGTATGAGCACATGCATGCATAGTGGCGGAACCAAAGGGTGGGGGATGGCGACCACCCTCGCAAAATATGGATTTTTTATTTTTTATCTATGATGTAATTTTGAAATTTTTTAACACATATAGTGCATGTATAGTTCGCCCCTATGATATTTTTTCGCTCCCCCCAAGCGATAATCCTAGCTCCGCCACTGTGCATACATAAAGAATACTAGGAATTTGTCTAAATTCTTATGTCTTGGTTCATAGGGGCGATACAGTGTGGTAGGGGCACAGCCGACTATGGAAATAGTAGTGAAAGAGAACAAGGTTACACTATTAGACCATGAAGCTGCAAAAATGACTGAATGGGTTGAAGAGGATCCATTGACGATTCCAAGAAGTATTTCAGATTATTGGAGACCGCAACTGATCGAAGAACTACCTGATGCTTTTTGTGGTAAGAATTAGTTGTAATAATATGCATTTTGTAATGTTTAATGATAAATATTTCAGCAGCTTTTATTTGAAATCGAGAATTTATGTATAGATATATTGAACAAGATGCAAAAAGAGGTATTTTTATAATCTACGACTTCCCTGTGATTCTTTGAGAAAAAAGCACATACTTCACGACACTTGTTGGATACTTCTATGCTAAGCGCATGCTTCTAATTCACTTTAACTCTTCAAACTGCACTAACTAAAAAGCAACACTCAGACATGGCATTTCACAAACTGCACGACACTTGTTTGAGAAGCGTAAATAACTAGAAGAGAGGCTTTGTCCAAGGAGCACAAACCCTTCATTTAATATAACGAGTCTATGCTAGACACGTGTTAGATATCAATGCACTGACACTCTTGGTAGGTCAATGACTCCGCCGTTATTCTTTGAGAAAAAGCACATACTTCACGACACTTGTTCTATACTTCTATGCTATATGTGTAACATTCATTGTGTAATTTCTATTTTACTTCAACTCTTCAAAATGCACTATCTAAAACCTGACATTTAGACAGGGCACATGGCCGATACATTGCGTTAGCCATCAACTCAAAAGTCAAATATGTTCATTATGTTCCTGTTTCGAATAAGGAGACCGAACTCTGGCCATTTTAAAAATATTAAATAAAAGAAGTCAAAGGTATTCATATTAGTTACATCTAGTGGTTCTATGAATTATATCTGGATGCATATCCAATCATCCGATACTTGTTCCCATGTAAAATGAGAGGTGTTTGACATGATTATGCTTGAGATTCTCATGGAATATGAAGAAAGGGAACCATCTAATTAATTATCTTTGAGTATTATCGTAATGAAATATTTGTTGTAGACGAGTTTATATATATATCTTAGCACAGACCAGATATCGATTAATCCTATCATAAACATTATCTTCTATGTTCAGATATATGTGGGCATAGTAATAATAGATATCATAACTTTTAGACACACTTACATCTTGCATTCATCAATATGTGAACAGATACATAATGGAAGATATCGTCACAATTTCCTTATCATCTTGAACAGGTGGATGGGTTGGTTTTTTCTCATACGATACTGTTCGTTATCAAGAGAACAAAAGGCTGTCATTCACAAGCGCACCAAAGGATGATAGAAATCTTGCAGACATTCATCTTGGACTCTATGATGATGTAATCGTGTTTGATCATGTAGAGAAGGTACGATTAGCTTGTTGAAAATTAGACTGTATAGATCATATATGAACTTTTTACTCTTTACAGACAAAAGTAGAACACCTGCAACAAAATGCTATTATGACAAAGCAGTTGGCAAATGCAAATGTGTTTGATATAAATATACTTTTGTCTATCTGTTTATATTATTCTTATAACATTAATTGAGATTATTCGTGAATGACTCCTGGGAATTCCCCTTGTCTGCTCAGAAAGTACATTTGATTCATTGGGTCCGGTTAGATAGATTCTCTTCTGCTGAAAAGGCTTACAACGATGGAATCACACGCTTGGAGATGTTGGTGTCCAGAGTAAAAGATATTGATCCGTGAGTAAAAAAAATGTCTTTGTGATATCTTTATCTTGAAAATGATTGTCTGAAACGTAATTTACACTTGCGTCTTGCTAATCAGTAATTTTTACTGTCATGTTAGTCCAAGGTTATCTCCAGGTTTCATCGACCTGCACCATCAACAGTTTGGACTCTCTTTAAAAGAGAGTAACATGACTAGCGAGGAATATAAGAATGCTGTAGTACAGGCAAAGGAGCACATCTTTGCAGGGGATATCTTCCAAATTGTTCTAAGTCAACGCTTTGAACGAAGAACATTTGCGGACCCGTTTGAAATCTACAGAGCTTTAAGAGTTGTGAATCCAAGTCCATACATGTGTTATTTGCAGGTTTTTTTTTTCTCTTTGATTTTTTCTATCCTTCGTTTAATCAATTAACACAGCCTGCATCATTGTGCATTCTTACTTCATGTCAGGCTAGAGGGTGTATTTTGGTTGCTTCAAGCCCAGAAGTTCTTACGCGTATTAACAAGGTAAAATTCTTTTCCCATTTCTCCTAATTTAACTGGTCATTCTACATTTACAATCCACCTATCATCAGTGCTTTGATTCTCTTCAAGGTCTTTTCTGCGACTTCCATACTTATATGTTTAGGACAAATACCAACATAAATTTTTTATGCCATTCTTCTTGACAGAGAAAGATTGTTAATCGACCCTTGGCTGGAACCATTAAAAGAGGGAAGACAGCCCTTGAGGATGAGATGTTAGAAATGATGTTGCTAAAGGATGAAAAACAATGTGCGGAACACATTATGCTGGTTGATTTGGGCCGAAATGATGTTGGAAAGGTTTCTGCTTATCTATTTTACTGCAAAAAATATCACGAGAGAAAAAAAAATTACATGCTAAACTTTGACAGTGTTTTCATCTATTCACGGTGTGTTCCCTGCCATAATTTTTTGTCCATAGTTTCTATCTAATTTCCTTTTATTGCTATATCCTTGATATCTATGAAATTTTCAGTATTGTACTGTCCTCAAATAAGATCAGCACCTCTTCAAAGTCATTTTCTATGAAGTTATGACAATCATTTCTTTGTTAGTGATTATAGTCATAATTATATTTGTACTTCTGAAAATCTCGACGGCCGTTGCGTGACAAACATTCTTGGTTTCTTAAATTAGAGAGAATGAAACTATTGGCTGTTCCATGTCGTCTTCTCTTCTTTCAGGTGGCTGGTTTGTATTTCCGTGTTTTTAACTGGCTGCACCCCTGTAGGTTTGAGTACATATTGAGTGGCCCATTGTTGATGGTTGAAAGGAAAAAAAGGGGATAAGAAAACAAGATATAAAAGTTCTCACACCGGGCAGAATAGCGATTATTTTGCAGGCTGGTTTCAGTAGACAATTAACAAGGAAGAAACAAGAGAAAATTTCAAGACACAAGGAAAATCTTTAGTAATCATTCAATAATACGAAAATAACCCACAAATCGGGTTAAATAGTTAGAAAATAATAATTATCGGAATTTTACCAAAAATTGCAAAATCTCAATAATCATACCAAAATAAAATATGAAATAAAAGAAATAATATCCCAAAAATTTGGTTCAAATCGGGTTCATAATCTCTTCTAAGAAGGTAAACAAAATATTACCAAAAAAGAAAAAATAAACTAAAATTGGGGTTCGGAAGGGAAAATAGCTGAATTTGCCCTTGAAACCAATGCATACCCAGCAAAGCTGGGTGGCCACGACGTGCGCGTCGAAAAGAGCTTTTCGAATTGGGGTCATGAGCATGATTCTGATAACTGTAGACAAAGTTATAGCCAAAATATCAAAACATGTCAAAAAAAAAGGGCCTCAGTTAGGAAAGATCGTCGATTATTTGCCATTTTTACAATGATCCGCCAACTCATGGTACTTCAGCTCCATCAACGAATTATTTGACAATTCGGCTCGTCTGACTCGGATCCTCCTGCATCAAGTTCCATTATTTTTCCTTGATATTACATGAAATTTGTTAACCCTATTAGCCATTTCCACCAATATATTAACTGTTGTATCAGTGCTTCTAAGTGTAAAACTCATTATTTCTATATGCATTTCTTGCCATTGTTAAGTGTCTGCACCTTCTTCTTGGTTTCTAGACATACATGTGATATTTTTGAATTTGATATGTACGCATTTGATTAGTAAATAACTGGTATTAATGATATTTCCATCAAGGTGGCAAACCATGCATTTGTTGAGTAAATCTTGGTTTGATTTATTTAAAGGCTAAATGTAACAGTGACTGTCTTCCGAAATATATCCATAATTAGTTTATTTGTCATATGAAAAAGCTTACACTTTAAGCATGGATTCTTGATGTAGGTCTCAAAATCTGGTTCCGTTAACGTGGAAAAGCTTATGACTGTTGAACGATATTCCCATGTGATGCATATCAGCTCTACGGTGAGAATACACAAAGTATTTCATCTTTAGATGTAGACCGTCTTTATTACTGAAGCAAGTTTTAAGAATTGACACTGCAACTTTACTCGCAGATCACCGGGGAGTTGCTTGATCATCTAACTTGCTGGGATGCACTGCGGGCTGCTTTGCCCGTTGGAACAGTTAGTGGAGCACCAAAGGTCACTCCTTTATTTATTACTCTTTCCTTATTTGTTATCGTTTACAGGTGACTCGATAAAAATGCAAGTCTTCTGTGATTACGAGCTTTTCACCTGTTAGGGAGATATATCCTTTGCTGTCTCAGGGAGAAAAAATAATCCTTATAAGGTTAAATTTCTTCTTCTTACAGGTGAGGGCCATGCAGTTGATTGACCAGTTTGAACCTACAAGACGAGGACCTTATAGTGGTGGCTTTGGAGGGATTTCATTTACAGGAGATATGGACATCGCATTGGCACTCCGAACAATGATATTCTCAACAAGGCCTCGTTATGACACAATATATTCGTACAAGGATGCCAACAAACGGCAAGAACGGGTTGCTCATATTCAAGCCGGAGCTGGAATTGTGGCTGACAGTGATCCTCATGAGGAGCAAATAGAGTGTGAAAGAAAAGCTGCAGGGCTTGTTCGTGCCATTGAGCTGGCCGAATCAGCATTCGTAAACGAAAAGCCAGCAAAGATTGACGGTGCATTATCATCCTGACCATCTGCATCACAATGAATATAGAAGGTTAGAATTTAAGGGGCTTGAAAAGGTAGAAACCAAATAGAGGAGAACACATTTATGCAAAAATCATTGTTCTGCTACTTATGATCGGGCTATTATATAGATGTTGAACTAAAGTTTGTTACTTCGTGAAAGACTTGTGTTTATAAGATTTTTCTAAACGTACCCGTTTGTTTATCCGTCCGTTTACACTTCCCTCAAATGAGGGGAGGGATCCACGCCCAAATAAAATAATGTCCACCTCTATTGTGAGGGGGGCAGTGGGCTTGTGTACACGGGCGTGCAAACACCCGTGTACACGTAGCACGGCTCGTGTTTATATATCATTTATGGAGCAGCCAAAATTCAAATGATCATTTTAATGGTCGCATCGTATAATTAGGGGTGATCATAGTCATAATTTTTGCTTATTGTCGCACTTTTATGTTCAAATTTTTTTCATTGTATTCTTATCTTCAATTTCTCATTAATTAGCAAATATTATCCATTATAAGGATGTAAAAGATTTATATGTCCCTCGTATTTTCAATTCTGTCCAAAATGTTCGTTGGGAGGATGTAAAAGATTGCCCCTCGTATTATTAAATGGTAAAAATACATATACAAAAATGTCATAAAATATTTGTACAGAAACCTTCATAGAAAACTATATGTACTAATTAAGAGTGTTCTAAAAAGTTCATCTAAGGGCTCTAGGCACCGCCTAAACTCAAAGTTTAGACAAAACGTCTCGCTTTCCACTTAGATGCTTTATTTTTCTCCAATTCCTAAATGGTTTCATCTCTATCGTCTTCCTTACATTCTCTTTATTAATTTTTTAAATAGTTTTTATTTGAATTTAGCTTATTAATTTATTTGTTAAAAAAAAAAAAAAAAAAAACCTTTTCATTTGATTTTAATTTCAAATTTTTAAAAGATTTCATCTATACAAAAGTTAAAAATGATTTTATCTAAATAGTTAAATAAGATTTCAGCAACGTCCCCACTTTTCACTATTATTGTGGAAAATGTCAATTCTTTTTATTTTTTGACAGTTTTACCCTTTTTCTATCTTTCATTGCGCAAAATGTCAATTCATCAATTTTTTCATTTAAAAATTGTGAAATGATAAGTATACCATTCTCTTTAAATAAATAATAAAAAAAACTATTTGCAATCGTAGTCCCAATTTTTTTTTAAAAAAAAGCAAAAATGAGCCCCTAATAAATTATTAAAAGGGTAATTCGCACTTAAAGTCCCTACATTTCACTATTATTGTAGAAAACATTCATACATTTCATTTTTATTTTATTTTTTTGACATTTTCACTCTTAATTACACATTTAATTGCGCAAACCATCATTTCTATCCATTTTCATCTAATTCCTCAATAAAGAGATGTGAAATGATAAATATAC
>CAIGRO010175730.1:0-31963 GCA_903798355.1 Fraxinus baroniana
ACCTTCGTCGAATTAATACACCCCTTTTTGGGACTTTGTCTCAAGAGGTTTGTCCCTTACACAATCGTCTGATCCTTTTCTTTAATTGTTAGCGTACCGAAACCCGCGCGAAACAACCTCACTGGCCCTCACAAAGGGTGGGCCACAAACTTTTTTTTTCCTTTTTTCATATATGGAAAAGGCTACTTGTACATCGAGTTTGACACCCCGATGTATAGACTCGTGGGGCCCCCTCTCTTGTGAAGGGGTCTGTACACCAGGGTGTTAACCTCGTGTGTACAAATAGCATGGTCCTTTTTTATATTTGCTTGTGGAGCCTACTCCCTTTGTGAAGGACCTGTAAGTTCCCTATGAAGTAATGCCTTGTACACATTGCTCTATTCTTTAACATATGAAATTATATATCATTTTCTTGAAGTCAATTTGTTTTTTGAAGATTTCAAAATTGCACTTCTATCTAAAATTAGTTGAAGATCATCTTAGTCTTATGATTCTTTTAAGGCTAACAACAATTTAGTGCTTATTTGACAATCATTAATTTATTTTATAGTTTGCTAAGAAATCATTTTCAATTACACATTCACATAATAAAAAATTATACACGTATACTAAAATTTTTTCCCTACTTATTAACAAGACATTCTCCTAAAAATACTATTCAAAACCTTTTTTATTTCCTACCATAATGGTTGTCAAACAGACTCGTAATACGAAAATTAGAATTAAAAAAAAGTTGGTGTACACGTTAATCTGATGTCATCATAAAGTCGGAAGTAATCTCCTTTCGTGACACTAATAATGACTACACGGAGAACCCAACAAATTTTTTAAATCTCGATTCATCCAACCATACAACCTTAATCCAATGACTACTAAACTAAAATTCGATGTGCCAATATTAATCAAGAACTCGTCAACTAATTCATGAAAACTTTTCAAGAAAATTTATTTTTTCAGATTTTCTTCAAAAAATCGGAAATAATCAATTTTCCGTATGGAAAATTTTCAACAAGTAAATAATCCCAGAATGTACATTTTCCTGAACTCTGTACAATAAATTTTATTTTTCTCCTTCTCAATACCAGCTAAAAGAACCTCAAAAATGGGGAAAAAGAATGAATTTCACATAACTATTGGCTGTTCTCCTTCAAGTTCAGATATCACAATCAGAGAGTCAGTGAGTTCAAGAGATAGAGGCTCTGACTTCGGAATTGGATTTATAACCTGCAAAGAATAAAAAAATATTTCTAATAAGTTCAGGGTCGACTGCATCAATCATTTCTTTGGTTACTACGTGATCCTTTTAATCAAATATCAACCCTATAAAAGATGGTGTACCTTCTTGTTGCTTTTCACATAACCAATGGCAACTTCTCTTCTTAGATTTGCTCTTTCAGAGAGCTCTGCAAATGATGGAGTTTCCCCTTCTTTCATGTAGAGGCCAATGTCCTGTCAAATAACAAACAAGGTAGATAAAAAAGAACTTATATGGAAAAGGACACATCGTCGACATGATTACACAACTTTTTTCAAAAAAGTCGGGCACACTACGTGTCAAGTTAAAGTATAGGTTCAATCTTCCGGATTTTAAGAGTGGCTATATAATGTATTAATATAAAAGTTTGGATTGAACTTTGTATAAATAATGCCAATGGAATATAAGTATTCATGCACCCATATGTGTATAAAGTAGATGTAATTATTTTCAACTTTTTTTTATCTAAATGTATTGTAGTACGACCTCTCTATAGTGATATATAGGAATAACGTCCATGTAGTCATAAAAAATTTTGGTTCCAACTTGAGCCAATTATAAATAAGAGTAAACTCCACATTGTAATAATTTATAATTTTTCTAGATCCTGTATTAAGGAACTTGCCTTCGGTATGTTACATTAAAGATTTATAATGAAATCAAATAAAATATTTGCCTAAAGTTATTTGGTATGTTACATTAAATATTTATAATGAAATAAACTATTTGCCTAAAGTTATTTGGGACAAAGAATATATGTTATGTTTTTAAGACGACTTTGCATATTTCCAACATTACAAATATACATGTACTAAACTAAGTTTATCTCTTTTATCAATAATTACACATTGGATTTGACATGCTGTTAATTATTTATGTAGTTCATTACCTCTATACCACTTGCACTAAGGATAACCAAGTCAAAACAATAATTTTTATAACTAATCTCTATTAAGTTATAACCTCCCCACAGTATAAAAGTATTTTGGTCCTAACATTATGATTATACTGTAATAATTAAAAATGAGGTTTGTCATGTTCTTGACGCGTCGGGGTCATGACCCGCACCTGTTAAAAATTTGAAGAAAATATACTTCATGTCATGTGATATGCGCATAAAGCATGTCAAGGCCATGTCCCATTCGTCTCAGAAATTATAAGACGCTATGTGGAGTCTCAGAGATGTGTCCCGGCACATAAAAAGCATGCTGATGTCCAATACGTTGGACACCAACACGTCTGTGCTTGCATAGTGTAACTCACTCTACATACGTTTCACAACTTAGCAACCTAAACTTATTCATCCTTGTCAAGAAGGTATTTTACATATACAAGTACGATATAGAACATAATCCATCATACCTTTACATATATTTCATCTCCCTCTGCATTAAGAATGTCTTTCCAAACCTCGTTCAATTCACTATTTTCCGCCACTGTCATAAAAATGAAATTTATCATTGACAAGTGAAATATTGTAGATACAATCACTTTATGAGAAGTGAATGCAGATGATTTTCGAACCTTGAGCTGTTACAAGGCTCATTACTTCCTCTGCAGCAATATAAGTCAGGGATGGCCTAATTCTATTTATCTGTACAACAAGGATTGCTTCAAAAAGAGAGAATATAAACTCAAATACCAACGTCGAAAACTATTCAGGTTCATAAAAGGAAGAGTTACCTGTTTTCCTAATTTTGAATCAATGATTTCAGCAACAAGATTTTGCACCTGCAAATTAAGTTTGAAAAGGGAGTGAAACATATTGAACAAAACATAAAACATTTAAAATCCATGAGAAGCTGCCAAGTCTGCGAGAGACAGAAAGAGAGGGAGGGAGGGAGGGAGGGAGATTTCCAAATGAACACTTAAAAATGTTATAGAATGAAAAAAAAAAATGATGAGAACTGATTGTGTTTGCGACTATCAAATAGGGAAGACAAAAAAATCATGATCCAAGGTTTATATGACAACAAATTTAAGAAACGAGAATTTGAAACACTAGGAATAGGTGTTAATAATAATAATACTTGTGTTAAAAGCATCCATACCTTCACTCCAAGTTTACCACAGATATTTTCAGCAAGAAGAAGAGAATATGCAGAATTCTTGTCTGCCCTCGATGAATCTAAACCACAAGAAGTAATCAAAATCGCACTGATTTAAATCCGAAAGAATACCAAATCTGTTTTACCTCCAACTAGCCATTCTCTATCTGCTATTACGGCCACGGAGAAGGGAATATCTTCATCATTCTTGAAGGACCTATGAAAGTTGATGATGGTATCCTCTAGAGTTGCATAATCCATTGGGTTTCCAACCTGCAATGCATGAAAAGAACATCAACAGTTGAAGTGAGGTGGATGAAGTAGGAAGAAAATGATTAGTTTATATGTCAAATCCTATAAAGATGCAGGGTACCCTGTGAGAAACTCGAATATTTTTCAGTTTCCCTTGACCAGCAAGCTTGCTTTCCTTGTTTCTGTCATCCATTGGAACATCAGACAAGATTTCCTGCGCGCATGCATTGAGAAACAAGTTATCTAGTAGCTTCCATTATAGAGGTGGTTATATGATAGACCCAATAATATCTTAAGTTTTTAAGATAATACGGACAGCGATGAACTCGAAGAAACTGCAGGAAACTTGAACTCATTCATTAGTAAACCATGTAGGCCCATACAATTCTAGAATAAAAGAATCGCATGATATGGCTACATATATCATATTTTTCCACCTGACATTTGTTACACCAATCTACTAGTGTCAAAGTGGGTAGGGTGCATAGGCTCATGACGGTTCACATGGAACAAGAAATACAGAGAGCAATTGCTCTCTGGAGATGTTGGGCATAAAAGTGGCGAACCCAGCTTCGTGCACCCTAACATAAAACTAAGGCCAGCCAAGATCAGAAGATGAAGAGGCGGTGGCTTTACTAGAGGAGCTATTGTTTGCTCAGCATGGAATCCGTATCCAGGAAACAGAATGGGATTGTCTGCACACTGTGAATAACTTAACCGCTGATTTTTCTTTTTCACCAAATGCGGTACTTTTGCAAGATATTCATTGCATGCTAGTCGATTGGGGAATGATACTTGTCACTTTGTTCCCGAGAGGGGAATAGAGTGTACCATGATCTTGCATCACGTGATTGTTTAGTTTTGGAATTTTTCAGATGGATTTCTTGTATTCCTCGTTTTATTTCGCCAGTTCTGAACGGCAAATTTAGTTAATCAAGAGATTTCGTGTTTTGAGGGAAAAAAAAACACTTAAGTATTCAAAGACACGGGCATATCAAGGTAAAGTAATAGGCAAATGTGGGTGTTAATAGCATATGATATCATTACAAAAACTACGACCAATATAACATATATTCGATGCCATTGTTAGAGGTCAAGCTACAAAATAAAATATTTGCCATTTCATGAATAACTTATGATTTTGTTACAACGTACAGTTACGTGGCAAGTACATAATCGGAATGATGTCACTACAAGTTCGGAATAGCTTAACTATAATAGCCTCGCATAGGCGAATCTCTGTTTATCATTCACCTAAGCTAAATTGAACATTTATGATCAAAGCCTCACAATAGAACCAAAATATTTAAGATGGTTGAGCTAAAGATGAACTACCAACGAGCCTAGAGAAACCAAGAGCGCTAAAGGAAAATGGGTGTCTGCTCAAAGGGAAGCATACAAACATCTTGTTAACCACTTAGCAGCCTACGGGAAGAGCCACGTGGCAAAAGTGATTATGAGAGCATGTAGGAAAGATGATTTAGGGAGTCTTGTGAAGGTAACAACCAACTCAATGGGAGAAGGATGAGGGTCATGGAACTATCCACAATTGGGATTTGCTATAAGACTCGCTAATAATAAAGTGACGTGTTCACGTGATGTAAAAAGACCAAGAAGCCCCAAAGCTTAGGAAATCTATAAATACTGTGTGATTTTACAAGGAAAGCAAGCAATATTATAAATCTTTGCCAAATTCTTGTTCTTCATCCCCTAGAACTTTAAATGACGGTGGTCACCACCAGAAAAATCCTCCATTGGAGCTCTGGTGGCCGAAAAAAGTGACTAAACAAGGAGGTGGCCAAGAATTTTTTGGCTTGCATTTTGAGGTCAACAGATGCACCAAAAGCAGTGTAACAGTAAATGACATAAAGAAAGCCTAAAGAAACAAAATAATACCACAACACTCCCAGGTCCAAGATAATTGTCATATTCTTCAATCATTGCTATGACCTCAGGGCGCCATCCAAGCACTAGTATGCGCTCTTTTGGACCTTGGCACCAATCTGATGCCTGTTTTCAGAAGTTCAAATAATATAAAACTAATATCAAACCTCGTTATAATCAGAATCACCATTTGATTGGTATGGTATACCTTTGAACCTGATCTTGTTGGTCTTTTTACTATGTTTGCTAGTCGTTCTCTTGTAAGATCCAATGAATGACTAAAAAATTCATTGTTCCCTTTCAGAGTTTCATGATGATAAATATAATTCTCATTTTCTTCCTCATCATTAGAACATGTGATTTGCAGTTTCTTCCCTCCATGTACAGGAGCAATGAACAACACCTGCATGTGTAAAATGAAAGTTCAGATGAATTTGGGAATCATAAAGATGACAAGGCTCCAAATATTTTTTTTGGGAATAAAAAGGAAACTATTACCATTGAATGTATTGTTACACATTCAACTCTTGAATATTTGAACGGGGGTTTTAATGGACAGATTTCATGCTGATAGAGAAATAAATACCAATTCATAGAATTGACAAAAAGGCACAACATTGTTTTGAACGTAGTTCCAAAATAAAGGATTCCCAACCAGTGAAGTTGGCACAATTAAAAGTTGGATTTTCATCTATTATCTGGACTTAAGAACGGGTGATGGTCCATGAAACAGAGAAGTGATTTATTCATGATATAACTCAAAAGACATGAAATATCTGCAATATTTACTTACTTTGTCAGTTTCCACTAAAGCTTCTTCATCATTTGGATGAAAATATATCCTTCCACTCCGATAAAGGCCACAAACAACAGCCTGGAATGATATTCAAGAATAATAAATTAACCACCAATAAACTAAGTCCAGATATCTCAACAGATGTAAGAAACTAAGAAATATACGGGAATGATTTACCTCTTTGAATTCACGTCTTACTTTCTTGTACTTCACTCCTGCTAGGTTGGGAAAATTGCAGAGATTGAATACATTTTCTGCCAAATTTTGACAAGCATTGTAAGAAATAGATAGGATAGGTTTCAAAGATAGGGATACAGCTTTAAAAAATAAAAAGATTATCAGCATATTGCATCACAGGATCACAGAGAAACTATGTTTGATATGAGAAACAAACCTAAGTGGCAGTCTACTGACTGAGAAACAAACCAATAGAATGGAAATTTTTAATGGAAGTATTAAGTTTCTACCCATATTGTCAAATCCAAATGGAGGTACCAAAAATTTAACATGTTTTCCAATCACCACAAGGCCCCAAGATAACTGTTGAATAGGTCATAATTTGAATAAGAATTAAAAATAGCAACTTCAAAGGAAAAGAAATAAAGGAAATGTAAGTACTTCGATAATTGAGCAAGTGTTTGTATATTTTTATAAGTCCTTTCTGCCGAGAGCACTGAACGAATAATTTGGATGCAACATTTTCCACAGGCTCAACTTTCAATCCTGAAATTGATTTTAAAAGCTCACAGGTGTTGGAACTTGAAACCTGCACCACAAGAGTTAAAATTCAACTCACCCTGCAGAAATGGAGACCGGTTTATCAGCAACTTACCTCGACTATGGTGGGGATAGAGGCCATCATCGGCAGAGGTTGAAGAGCAAGTACAGAGAGAAAAGCATCCGTGTCAACTTCGTACCTAATAAATTAGAAATTTCATATTAAAAATCGAAATAAATATAAGCTTTTTAATTTTAGTCCTGTAATGATGGTAAGCCAGGAAAATACTTGATTAACAGCATAAGCATAACACATGGTTGTGTACAAGACAAAAAGAACTACACAGTAGAAATATTTTTTCCTATTAAAAGTTAGGATCTATTGCGTAGAGTTTTGTTAAGTCAAGATAAGTTCTAAATTCTATTTTGTTGGACTGTCTTGCAACAATGACATGGGTATTCATGGTATCAATAATCACATTCAGATTATAGTTTTGTTGAGGTCACCTTTGATTTTGTTATAGGTCCAGGATCTTACAGATTTTGGAGGACAAAGAATGAAAGTTAGAAACTAAGAATGGGCAAAAGGGGCCATAAAGTAGATATGTTGTACATCAGCAAGATGTCAAGAACTACAATCTCATCTTTCCTAACTCAATTTACATGCCAGTAGTTGCATTTTTTCTGTTATACAAACGCCATCACTTTTTGAAAAATTACAGACACCAATAATATCATATGGACAATGAAAACAAGAAATTTTTGTATTAAATATTCAGCCCCTGTTTGGTACACATTAAAATTTTCATTCTCATTCTTCTACTAATTTTCAACCACACATTCTTCAATAAAATAATATTTTTCATCACATCAATAATCTTTCCTTCTTTTTCAACCACACATTCTCCATCAATATACTATTCTAGAATACATTTTTCCAAAATAATGTGGCTCAAACACACCCTCAATCTGCCTTTCGTGATCAAAATTAGAGCATGTTAGATGATGGACCTACATATCTTACTCATATTGATTGGTATGCCTATTTTATTTTCATTTTTCTGTTCATTTTTAACCACACATTCTTCAATAAAATAATATTTTTCATCACATCAATAATCTTTCCTTCTTTTTCAACCACACATTCTCCATCAATATACTATTCTAGAATACATTTTTCCAAAATAATGTGGCTCAAACACACCCTCAATCTGCCTTTCGTGATCAAAATTAGAGCATGTTTGGTACATAGTATTAGACTGTACTAAAATACACAAGAATTTAACTTTTGTTTTTCATATTTAATCCAGTCCACTTAAATTCAATCCATTTTATAACATTTTATCAACGGAACGTGCTTCGGCAGTTTACAGGCAATTATGTTTCCAAAAGGGTAATTGAAACTACAATTGGGAAATGTAAAAATAAAAAAAAATAATAATAAAAAAATATATATATTCAATATAATTGCAAAAAAAATAACTCAATACAATCTCGTTATGTTAATTCCACTTCTCTCCCGCACACATGCAACAGGGTCAGAGAACTCAGAAACAGCGGCTTACTGCAATTCTGTTATCAAATAAAATCATCCAGGATCAATCAACTTCTTACCGATCTCCCTTTGTTGGCAATATAATTATGGCACGTGCCTTGCTGGCTGCAGCTCTTTCAAATGACTTTGTTAAACTTAGACTACAACTGCATAGCAGATGATATGTCAGTTGTGAAAGGAAGCAGAAAACTTTTATTACAACCCAATTATGCATAAGTGGCTATGATTATCTCAATTCGTAAAATATGGGAAACTGTATCTTTAAGTTATTCTACTTGTATTTCCTCTCCAGTAAAAATCGTACCTTCAGCTGTTAGAATGCAACAGGAAATGTACCAAAGTATCAATGAATTAAATAAGAAACAAGAATAATATAGTTAAATATGGGAACTGGAAGCAGGTCAGCAGACGTAAACAAACTCAAACAATCTGATGCTTTTCAGTTCTCATTTAAATGTTTATTAAATCAAAATCTATAAAATGGCAACTAAACTCAACTAAATCCAATATTAAAGCTGTCAGGAAAACATACAATGCATAATAAATATCATTTTCTTCTTCCAGTAAGTCATGGAGTGACATTATAAAGATAAACTGTATGCTGATGAAGTGCATATTGTAAGTTTGTAACGTGTAATCAAGGGTCTGGCAAGTATAGCATATAGACAATGATTAGAAGTGTATAAATGTTCATACATATGTATTATGTAAACATGCGCAAAATACCAACAACTCATAAGGATCCTTCCTCTACAAAATGCACCATGTTCGAAATGACACATCCTAGCATTCAGGCCTCAAGATTTTCTTCATCAATTAGGGGAGATTAATAAAATCCATGATCAATATACAAGATGCTCGCACAAATGTCTGACAATTGAATCCATTTGTCCCAGCGCATTTGTTATTGTATAGTCATGCAGACAATTGGAAAATCCTTATAATACGTGACACTTCTCTCTCTGTGTGTGTATATACACCAATGCCCATGTGGTCCTATAAGAATGTCTATATTAGTTGGAGAGTATCCAAGAAGCAATTTGACGACATAAAAAACAATTGGAAGTTCATTTAGACTACCATTTTCATTTAAAGAACATTCCTGATTGGGTAACTGTAATTTCTGCTTGGGTTTCATTCTTCCCATCAAAGCCTAATACGTACACAATTTCATTAAATAGGTGGCGACAAAATTTGAACACAGGACCATGTTGAGCGATCTAATTGCTTAGGGTGTTAGAAAGGGGTCTCATGTTTATCATTCAACTATTGTCTTCAAATAGTGTAATTACATTTATGGTACCTTTTTGTTAGAATATCAATATGTTTAAGATCCTTAGCTACGTTCTCAGCAATTTTGTCCATTTGTTTCCTTGGAAGGTCAGATAGAAGAAGAATTCGCTGTCTCCTGCAAACATGGATTAAGATAAAACAGGTATAGCACTTAATTAAAACTGTGAGTAAATGTGGGTGACTAAATATATAGGCTTGTGTAGAGGCATTACCTAGCCGTAGCAGTGCCTAAGCGAACAGAAAATTCATGATACTTATTTAACTGTTTCAATATGAAGCTCAGACGATTATTAACTCCACAGATAATAATATGATCTGTCTCCAAAACTTGCATTTGTGCCCCTTCTCTGAGCCTGTGCATATTACTCTGTCCAAATTCCAGTCAGTGGGTTATCTTGCGTGTTTTAAGCTTTAGCAAAAGGTAGCATCTTGCAACTCTTACCCTAAATTGTTCTGTCATTGTGCTCAACAGGCGAGAATAGAACAGTATGCCCCATATGGCAAGAATAAAGCCAATAACACGTTCAATCCTAGTTCTTTGCTGCAATTGAAGGCAAAGAATGATTGTAAACAGCAACAGTTACTACTTCAATGTCGCTTTAGCAATATAAAGATTGTTACATTGTATCAAGTGACGATTTTGAAATAGCAAAGATGGATCACACTTTCAGATGGGTTGATGATGAACACAGGCATGCCCATGCCTCCCAAAAGCAATCCTCAAGTGATTGTGTTCTACCCCTGTTCTTTTACATAATATACATATAGAAATCAGAAAAAAGCATGACATCCAAAAAAACAGGAAGATGTTATGTAGACAGCTAAATGATTGGACAACATTAAGAAGGCACTAATCAGAAAAATTGGTCCTTAATAAATAAAAAATAAAAATTTATTAATATGCATATTAATTTACTTAAGCAATAACTCCACAAACTATAAAATATGTAAATATGATATGAAGTATTGGAAAATTAGACATAATCCATTTGTGATTTTAGATTGATCTCTTCATCAAGGTTTATTATTTATGCTAGATCTATCATTTTCCTAACTTTGCAACTAGCTGCCTTTGTTGAATGTAGTCAAACCAACTCAACTAGTTCTCATAAAATATATCATCAATTAGTGCCACTTTAACCAACTCAAAATTATGCTCACCTCTTAATTCTCTCTCTCCTTTTTTTTTTTTAAAAATGAATTTCTGTTTTAAATCTTCAGTTTTTTCTTGTGCAATTTATGCAGGTAGCACTCAAGTGGGCATTTCTTTCCCTATATAAACTTGGTGGAATTTCCAGATTTTAGATTGAAGAGTGAATGGGTACTTACATCAGTCTCTAAGAAAAAAAGTATGGAGTCGTTATCTCGAGAGACATTGGATGGAGAAGTAGTAGTTGTAGGAGAGAAGAAATGTCAAACAACTCAACGAGCTTCTAGGAATGGTTGGGTGGAAATGTATTGCCATGGGTTTGCTACGTTGGTGGGTGTTGGTGGTGGAGGACGATGGTCCGAGGCTAAGGATTCCGTAGCACGGCGGTGACCGGTGCCTCTCTTAGTCAAAGATCGATTGGGGTTTGTCCGTTTCTCTCTCTTCTTTTGGTTTACTTTTTAATATTTTAATAATTTATTTGGACTCATTTACACTTTTTAAAAAAAATTAGGAGTAAGATTGCAATTTGTTATTTATTTTTCTTCTCTTTTTTTGTTGTTTATTTTAAATAGAAGGATATATTGGTCATTTTATGTTAAAAAATGATGAAAATGATATTTTCCACAATAAAACATTGAAATAAGGACGAAAATGCAAAAAAATGAAACATAAGGACATTTTGTACCATTAAACTATTATTTTGTCATTAGAGTCTGTCACATTCAATATATTGTATGTTCCGAAAATATGTACGATGATTTCATTTAGAACTTTAAACAGGTCGAGATGTGAGAATTATTTATTGTTTACATCTTTAACAATTGATTCCGTGGATGGACACTGGCGGACAGTAGGAGGGTCATGGGGGTCACTTGACCCCCAACTTTTGGAGATTTTTTTTTTTTTTATAGCCTAACACGTGGTCCCCTATGACATTGCAGGTTCTTCAGCAGTCTCATATACTGCCTACTTATTCCTACAGAAATTTGTTGATTACACAAAATCCATAAACACTTCTCTAGTAATCTAACCAACTTAATCTTTTGAGTAACGTGGACTGAGATATCCCTCCCTAGTGAATTGTCAAGCGTAAATATTGAAAATGGCCACACTTGCATGTCTCATGATCTTCAATCTCAAACCACATCTCCAGAAGCACTTTTTCCTTACTAAAACAACACTTCAAGTACAATTTTACTCCAATAAATTTCAAATCATTTTGTTTCAGGATGCTCGCTCTATTTCTCCAATTTAGAAATGAGTCCCCATTTAACTTCACCCACCACAAAAATATCATTTATAAAAAAGCATACAGCGTGACCTCATCCTATATGTCCTTAGCCAATTCATTCATTACGAAATCAAAAATAAAAAAATAAAAAATAACTGAACGAAAAGCCATAATGCAGCCTCACAATAATCGAAAACACTAGAATCTATTGCAACCTTATTTTTTTATAACCAGAACTAGAAAACAGGTTCTCTTGTGCTTGTTTTGAAGGTTTCAACTAGTTTCAAAACATAATACAGCTATTATCTATGAAACCGATTATCTTTTAGGTCTCTTTAAAATGTCATAATATCTAAAAGGACTAAATCATAAAAAAGAAAAAAGCAGAATCACATTCTGCATCACAGTTAGGAACTTTTCTTATTTTGGTATAATAATAATAATAACAAAAAAAAAAAAGGAATGCAATTTATTCAGCATTACTCACACATAAAAAGCAAATCAATGCTTTTCATCAATTTGTTTTCAGAAACATAAGACTGTACTTCACCTGAGCTTAAAGAAGAGGAATCCACCAATGATTACAAATGAGAAGCATGCCACAAGAAGCACGAGGAAGAACCTGTATAAATAGATATTACATAATTCAGTGTGTAAGATCAATACAAAAAGTCAACTCAACATGAGAAAGCACATGTAAAAATGTCTAAGTTGTATTGTCAAATAAAGAGGTATGGCACAGAATCTACGGTCATTATCAATATAACTCTCCAGGTCGGCAGGCTAACTTTCAAGACATGTACTGTCATACAAAGACTGAAACTTCTTGCCTTTTTGGTTATCATTGATAACTTACAAGCTACCAGCACTTAAGAATTTTCTTGCATTCAAACAAGTCAGATCCATTCATATCATTTAACAGAATGCTAGTAACAATATTCAGTGCATAATCCCTTTTTGCAGCTACTATGTTCATAAGCATGCTACTAAAGTATTTAGCCCCCTTTTATTTTTTTATTTTTTAAATTAGATCTATAATCAGACAGGTTAGAATTGCAGGATAAATAAGGGTCACTTGTTAATCTATCTACACTTTCACGATAAGAAACGATTTTCTATCTAGGTTAACCTCGAGGTTAGGTCATTGAAAACCTTAGTGCCATGTAACATACAGTACTTTTCAATCAATATACAGAGAGAAGCGGCATTTGGATATACTTACGTGGCAACATTTCTCTCTAGTTGGGTGTTGAATAAATAGATTAACCGGGAGAAATTCCATCTGATATCTTGCAGTGAAGGCAAAGAAACTTCCAATTGAAGTGGTGTTGGTTTGTCCAAGGAATTAGATATGCAAGCAAAAGGTGATCTTGAAGCTGCAAATGTTCGAATTATATAGAACAATTCTCGAAGTACATTCACCATTGTATCTTTGGCATTCAGATGTACAAATCTAACTAGTAAGTACGACAACAGGGATGCTATCATGAGTTTAGCTGAATGATCCTGCATATGCCGTGATACCAATTAATCATTAGTTACACTCCACATGCATACAAAACCCATAACTGTTAAAAGCAAACACTCTGTACAGGAAAATAAACTTGTAGAAAAATGTAGCATAAAAATGTCAATAAATCTGGAACATCAATGGGGCATCATAAAGAAAAACTGAATTCCATCTCTTGTCAGAGAAATTACAAGTGGAATAACAAATAAACGAAAATCGTGAAGCGTGCATTTGCTATCCTCAAGTTTCATTAAAAATGCAATTCATACTGTTTGGATTACAAACTTCTCATTAGTAAAGAGGGTAATTAGCAAGTCAAAAAAGCCACATCTAAGTTCCTCTTTTTTTTTTTTTTAAGAAACATAATGGTTCAATTTTTTTAACCCCCAGTTTTCAAGTACTTGACATGATTCACATTATGAATTTTCTATGGGTTGATTATTTTATAATAAACTGGACCACTGAAGTGATAGGAATTAACAAATGAGTAAGGATTCCACAGTGTCTTTTCTAATAAAAAAATTATGTGTCACACGTAAACACGTGAGTGCAATGACTAGATATATTTGGTTTTCAATGAAGTTTAGCACAGTAACATTAGTTCATCTTCAGAAAAAATACCAACTCATATAACCTCAAAACTGCTACAGATAGTAGGCATCGGTAACATGTTTTAATGTTTTATCTCCTTTCTCTTTCAATCAATAAAATTATATATATCATATTTCTTATGTAGATCTGAAGTTATCAGTATATCTTTAATCTGTAAACTGTGGTGAAATACAAGGTTCACAATTCTCAACAAAACATCAATGATTTGGACTCAATAGGGAAATGAGGGATTAAAAATACTTGAATGACTAATCAGAAACGCACGATTTAAAACAGATACAGAATAATTGCATTGTCTTTAGCATTATGGAATTTGGACCTTGACCTGGGATTGGAAAAAAAATAAAAAATCATTTATACTAGAATTAATTTGTTTCCCAATTACGATGCCTTACTCTCGTGGTGCCAACACAGCATTGGGGAAACAGGGGAAACGGGATTAGAAGTTATAAACTACAATGAAACAATGAAAAATTGGCAAGAGAATATTTGGGGAAACAAATAATGATGCTTAAAAATTAGAAATGAGCAAAGATTACACAATCAACCAAAACACATATCAATCCCACAATCAAGTAAACAACTTCTTTTCGTATTTAAAAACAAACTAAATTTGATTTGGGAAACTTGTAATATGATTGATTAATTTTTTTTATTTTTTTTTTGGATGATGCCACCTATTCTCATATGTACACCTGATAAATGTTTTTCTTATCCAAGTTCAAAATTTCAGCATTCCCATTGTTCTGAAAAGTAATCTTGATTGGATGGTTGATCTCCCTCCCTGTGGTTTTGTAACTGATCCTCCATTTCCCTGGCAAAGAATAAACCATCAAGAAGATATCACATGCACTGATTAACAATATATAAGAGAATAATCAGCAAAATTACAGCAGGACCTGGAGCACATCTCACCTCTGTTTTTTATTGACAGATTGTGTATGTGCAAAACTGAAATTGGGATGCACCAACAACAATGCCGCCTTGACTTTCTAAAAGTTATCATAATATCATCAGTTTCCTCAAGTCTATGGCCTCGATATCTACAATAGTAATGCAGAGCTAAGAATTCTGACTAAAGAATTTGTGCTTAAAAGTGCTAGATAAAATGATTAATAACATGTATTACATATACTATCTAAAATTCACGAAAGTTAACAATTTTAAGGATGAGCTCGAACATAAAGTTATTACACAAAATGGGAGCCAATTGGTTATTCATCTTAGCAAACAAGACCACTTGATCAAATGCTACACCAATCTAAATCTTGATCAAGACTTTCTGATATAAGTATCCATTTCTAGGCGCACTACAGTTTTCTTAGCCTATTAACTGCAGAAATCTTAGGACGCACGAAATTCGAGAAAAGACTTCCACATAGCCACAAATATCAACCATACTGCCCTGCTGTCGTCAACTCATCTCTTGGAGTCTTGATTCATTTTGAAGCTTCGAACATGACGAAAATCACTGTTCGAAATTATTTTTACAATGCATACGTGCAAACATATGTAATACAATGCTCAAATCGGTATTCTGGCACCAACACAATTATCCAAAATCGACCTACACATGGACATATCACGTATGTGCAATTGTCGCCGAGCCTTTGGTTCAGAAATTTTCACATATACATGTATGTATATGTATATGTATATGTATATCCACACATACACATATTCAAATAAAGATTGAATCTTTTGAATGCATTGAGAATTTAAGAGTAATGGGTCACCTCTTATTAGAAGAATTCATAATCAAATTGGGATTTCCGGTTGAAATCCATGGTCGAAAGCTGTGTAACTGCAGCATATCTCTCTCTATTTCTTCCCCTCAAATTTTCTTGAATATATTTATCCACTTTATAATAAAATGGCAAAAAGGTGTGTTCTTAAGAATTTCTAAGATTTATTATGCTAATAATCCAATGACAAAACGTACTTACCAGAAAAGGGTGAGAAAGTGACAAGACCAAGAAAAGTAAAAAAAAATTAAAAATTAAAATCTCATTTTCTACATAATATCTTTTTAGTAAAATAGTTTAAATTAAAATCACAATTTTTTTCTTAATTTCTAAATATATATTTTATAAATCACTTTTTACAAAATTTATTCTCAAAAAATATGGCTCAAACATGGAATACAAATGAAAGTATTGTCAATTGGAATTGTTCTAAACAAATAAATGAAATTTTATAAAAGTTTTTGTGGGTACAGACAGAAATCTGCATATTTTGTTTCCGTATCGCAGTCACATGATGTCTGTTCGATGCTAGAAAAATTTAACCAGAAGTGAAACAACTTACATTTTAATTTTACTTGGGTCGTATAGCTTTAATTTATTATAATTTGATTAATCAATTTATTTTTATTTTTATTTTTATTTGATTTCTAACCATTATTAAAACTAGTGAATTTCATGATCTGGTCAAGGAACTCATGACTTAATTTATATTTTCCGCTATATAATTTTTCTACGTTAAAAAGAAAAAATTTTGTATACTGAAAAGAGAAAATTTATCTTTCTGTTTTAAAAGAGCAAGTCTTTCACAAGCAAGCGATATGTATATGAATATTCTATTGTTCCATTAGCCCACGGCGTAGTTTTCATTTACCATGTCATAAATTTTGTCGATTAGCCTACAGATCTGTCAATTTTGTTAATAGATAGTGACAAATGGTTAAACTGAAATATATATAATTTGGGTGATCAAATTGTAATACAAGTATAAGTTGGATGGTCAAAATGAAACAAATTTATAGTTGATGACCAATACAGAACAAATTTATAGGTTAGGTGACCTACCATGAAAGTTTTTTAATGCCGGTACTAATACTAAGTTGTGGCTTCATTTATGGCAGCATCCCAATCATTTTCTCCAAGAAAAGAAAATTTGAGGAGAATAAGTAATCTTAAATCAAATACTATTTTTTGTTGATCAAGAAAAAAAAATTAATTTTCCAAATAAATTTTTAAAGAGTTAATTTTTGATTAACTTGTCTGAAAATAAAAAAAATATGTTTTAAGTTATTTAGAGAAAAAGTTAAAAGTGAAATGAGTTGACATTTGCAATGTATTATTTACCCCCAACAACTCCACTTGTGAGTGGTTACAAGATTGCAACTTGAAAGTGGAATCTAGGATTTAAACTCAAGCCTCAAGGACAATGGCATGTGGAGTGGAGGTATATAAAATCTCCCCCCACCCACTTTCTTTAATTTCATTATAATTTTTTATTTTTATTTTTCTCTGAAACAAAAAATTTTCATATTTTTCCAGATAAAAAATAAAAAATAAATAAAATTGTTTAGCTTTGGGTTGGCCAAGGGCTCTTTGTACCTAGTTATATCTCATGTATTGAAACTTTACGAACTACAAATATTTTAGCTAAAATTTCATTTTTGTGTGAAATTTTTAGAAGAGTTATTCTTCGAAAATGATGACGCCATAGAAGTTGTAAACTATGTTCAAATGACGTTATTTTCTATGTTCTCTCTATGATAAAATGTGTTGCAGGGGACTTGAGCCTAGACAACCTTGAAATTATTCAGATTTTTACTATGTTATAAGTTACCATAATTAACAAAAATGAAGAAGGAAAATGAAATATGCCTATCAAATTTCATTGATAAAGACATTACCCATTTGACACCTAATCCTGCAGGCTACAAGTCAATAACTGAATTTATTTATTTTATAGAAAAATTTGAATGTTTTCATGTAGATTACTTGGGAACCTTGAAATTGAATTATGATTTTTCCTTAAAATTTTAATATTTTGCATTTTTTTTATTTTGTATAATCTCTAATAAAACTTGAGAAAATTTTAATGTCAATTAATTTTTTATTTTTTATTTTTGTCTAATGATACAATGAGTACTTCTTAGTAAATCACTCAATATAATATGATTGACTCTTTCTATGAACCAAAAACAAAAAATTATTATGGCGTCATTTTTCAACAATTTGCTTATGCGAAACTATATTCAAACTTGTCACTCATTGAGCGATGCATTCTTTTCTTTTCTAAATATTAATACTTTATTGAATATCTTGTCCTTTCATTGATGTTTTCAAAAGATATTTATTCAAGAATTTCCAAATTTTGTAAAGAAAAATCTATGTGTGGGACCAACGAATTGTAAAGTTACCATGCACTACCATAATTTTAGACATTGCAATCACCAAATATAATTGGACATTTTCACTTGTACATCAAAATAATGTACATTAGGGACTACATCCCCTCACATAGGGGGTGGGACCCACTGAAATAATAGTTTTTTTATTTCAATGGGTCCCACCCCCCATGTGAGAGGAGTGTAACCCCCGATGTATCTCATGATGTACCACAAGTATTTTGTATTTTTTCAATAATGACAAAGGTACGACTAAGAATGAACATGGTTACCTAATTTTGAATTTCAATAACAGTTTTAACGAGTGTAAGGTATAAGAACAAAATTCAAATAGTTTTTATCCTTTTGTAGTCTCTCAACTAACTCAATCATTACAATTACTTTATATGAATTCACATGTATTCAAAGCACTTTTGCCAAACAAAAGCCACGAACTTTAAAATTTCTGAATTATGTTTTCTTGATACAAAACAAACAAACAAACAATGTGAGTTATTTAACTTTTAGATATGTTAAAAAGACCTTTTTTGTTAGTTATAAAAAAGTAATAACATTTTTCTTCTTTTCTCTTGATGAGATTTTTTAGAATTCCACATTGTTTGGGAAAAATAAATGATTCAATTAATAAGGTGAGGGCAATCCTCCCCTAATAAACCGGTTTTATTAGGTGGAGTTAGGCCTAATATTCCTAACATGGTATCAGAGCTCATTAAACTCCAACGAGCGATTCGATCCGATTAAGACTCAAAAAAAAATTGAGCACGCGGATTTCAAGATTCGTCTGCTCAAACGAGCCACCATCTTGAGGGGGCATGTTAAGAGATAGAACTCCACATCGAATAAAGATGAAAATATAGACCAATTTATAAGAGTTTGGGTTACTCATCTTTAAAAAGTTGACCTTTTAAAATAAAACCTCAAATCTTAACAAAGATTGTTAATTGACATTTTATTCTATTTATTTTTTTATTTTCTTTTTCAATAGGGAAGATAAGATTCATATCGGGGTTGTGCTACAGGTACAAAATGGGTTACAAAAGGGTGTTCAAAATTGTCAAATGGAGGCCCCCAATTGGGGGGGCGCCTGTGGGGTCAGGCGCTGGCGCCCCCCAATAGGGGGCCGCCATTTGGCAATTTTGGACACCATTTTGTATCTCATTTTGTACACCAAGAATTATCCTTCATATCGCTACCATGCCCATGATGGAACATTATGGAAACTTCTTTAATTCGCACTCCAAGAGTCTATATTCAAGTTCTTCTTATATATTCGGCAATTTTAATATTAAATCAGATGAACATTTTTGAAGAATCAAAGGTGGTTGAACTAATGTCGAATTTGGGATATAAAATTTAAAATAAACTTTTTTATTTTAAATGAATTGGTCCCGTTCCCATTTTTTCCCTATAAAACAAGATGGTATAATATTCTTTCAATACATCAAGACGTGACCTCTTCAAAAGAGGTGAAAGTATGTGGCACAGACACAGAGGCGGGTCAATGTTAGGTGCAAATTCGTAATATGAAGGACGAAAAGAAAATGGACTTATTTAAGGAACCTAGAAATAGTAGAGATGGCAGCAGGCAGTCCCAAACCCATCTCGCGTTAGACGGGGCAGGTGCGAGCTTGCCCAATTTTCCTGACCCTTTTTTTTATCAAAAAATCTCAATTAAAATACAAATTCAAAATTTTATCATCCAAAGCAAATAATGTTCAGAATAACTACATCAATATCCAAATCAAGTACTGAAACAATTTTTTTTTTTTTTTAATTTGGTAATTTGTAGTTATTTTTTGTATTCTTCACGGAACGGGACATCCCGCCCCGCCCGTCGAACAGTTTTTTTTTTCTTTCCATTCGGGGAAATAGTACTATTAACATTGAAAATTGTGAATGTTAAAAGTAACATTCTTTAGCCTCCTTTGTCTCTCATTATTCCAAAACATTATTTGCTACAGTAGGATTCACCACCACACATTCACCCAACAAAATATTTTACATAAACAATAAAGTTACTTTAAATTTTAACTACACATTTTCTAAAAAATATTATTCATTACTTCATTTCTTCTACAATATAATAGGAGACAAACACGCACTTAATTATCGAAGTAGCTCAATGAAATTTATACCATCACATTTTTCAAAAGTCCAAAAAGAAAGGAAAAAACTAAAAGATATCAAAGGATAAGATATTATTGGCTATATTTTAGTGCAAGATTTGATTTTACATATGTGGACCTAATTCGACGTTATGACACGTGAAAATACAAATAAAAATCAACTCTTGGAATTTAGTACCTAGACTAGACGACTTATTACCCCCGTCCCTTTGGTGTTGGGGGACCAAACCCAAAAACGAAAAGGTAGAAGCCATTGATTGATTTATTTATAACCGATTATGTTATCAGTACACGTTTTATTCACTATAATTTTTTCATTTTTGTTCGAGTACATTGGTCCATGTGTTTTTAAGGTCACATATGGATTTTTTCATATTTTTTTTTGGCTTTTTCAAAATGTTCACTCAGTGAATATTTCGTATATAACATTGCTTGAATCATATTTCCTTTTGACAAAGGTTAGAGGTACATTGTCCTCCAATCGAACATGTTTGAAAAGTGCTTAAAAATGGTTTAAATTATAAATAAATAATATTTGTGAATTTCTCGAATGTGTAAATAAAAAATAAATTTAATATCTATAAATAATTATAGTCGTATTTTAGTTTGTTAAATTTTTGCTTGCAACAAAAATGGTGTCCTTTCATACTAATATACTATAGTACAGTCCTTTCACTCATTCAGCTATTGTACAAGTGAAAGACAGGTGTCATTTCATACTGACATTGTTTTGTAGAGAATTTTTTGAATAAATTTTATAAAAAGTAATTTTTTTGGAAGGTAGGTAAAAAGTAAAAAAATTATGTATTCAAGTATAAGCATGTGTTTGGTGCACATTAAAATGAGAGAATGTATTTTTTTGAAGTGATGTGATGGTAAATATGTGGTTGAAAAAGAAGGAAAAACTATTGATGTGATGAAAAATATTATTTTATTGAAAAATGTGTGGCTGAAAATAAGTAAAAGAATGGGAATGAAAAAAATAATGTGAGACAAAAAGAGGGCTAAAATTATTTTAATAGAATAATGTAGGACTGAAAACAAAATTATAGACCCAACCCAATTGTCGAGCCAAAAAATCATCAATTTAGTGGTTCAATCGATAGATCAATAATATACTATAATTATAATTTAAAAATATTTTTAAAATAAGCATAACAATTTTACTAAANAGCCAAAAAATCATCAATTTAGTGGTTCAATCGATAGATCAATAATATACTATAATTATAATTTAAAAATATTTTTAAAATAAGCATAACAATTTTACTAAATTTATATGTATATTTCGCTCACGTCTCAAAAGTTCCATAGGTGTCATAATAATCTATGTTGCAACATTTCATATTTTAATCCCTAACAAGTAGGGCCTTAATAGCATGCCCAGGTTTGAATGCTATTTCATTTTGAATATGAAATTTTACTTTGAACTTTGTACCCAAACGGTTCAGTTTCTTCTTCAAATCAGTCCGGTTCGGACGGTTAACGAGTGGTGTTCTAACTGATTCTAGGGCTGGACATTGTCTGAATCAAAATTTTTGAATATTTAATAAATAAAACCGTCCATATATAATTATGGAACCGTTCGGATTCGGTCACGTATCATGAATGAAAAAAAAAAGTATAGATCTTGAACTAACAATGAAATTAATAATTAGACCAACAAAATTAAATCAAAAAATTGAATTTAAAATTTGGGTTAGTTGGATTGAGCCAGCTAAGCATGAACTTGATTTGAGAGTTAGAACATTAATCACTAAGCCCCCGTTTGATGCACATTATTTTCAAAAGAATGCATTTTTTTGATTGATGTAATGAGAAATATGTGGTTGAAAAAAAAGGAAAAGTTATTTATATGATAGAAAATATTATTTTATTGAAAAATATATGGTTGAAAATGAGTAGAAAAATGAGAATGAAAAAAAGAATGTGACCCAAACAGGAGCTAAATTAGTTAATTTGTTATTTTGTTTAGAAAAAATAAAATGATTTAATTAATTCAATAAAAAAATTATTTAAATTCGACTATTATTCGATTCTTGGTCTAGAACCGAGAATCGAACCAAATCCATCGATTCTAAATTCAAATACCCATTCGAGTATTTAAGTTATAAAGAACCACTCAATTCTGTTCAGTTCGATTTGATCCGGTTCGAGAGTTTTGTTCAACTGTAACTAACATCTTTGTTAACCAACTAATGCACTCGAACAGAACCACCATCCGATTCTCCGATTTTCAGGATGAACAGTCCGATTCAATTTCAATAACTATGGTTGAAAATAATTTCTTTTAGAAAAGTGAATTTTAAAAAGAGGTCAAACAGGCGCCACCCTCTAT
This sequence comes from Fraxinus baroniana, assembly GCA_903798355.1. Lineage (NCBI taxonomy): Eukaryota > Viridiplantae > Streptophyta > Magnoliopsida > Lamiales > Oleaceae > Fraxinus > Fraxinus baroniana. Next base: position 22,909 of record CAIGRO010175730.1, read on the forward strand.
ATCAAAATTGATGGTTAACAACCTATGACAGATGGAAAATGTAGACGGCACAATTTCCCTCATTCTCCCTAAAAATAGGTAGGTAAGGTAATTAACTAATAACCGCTCCTGCTGTCTACATTGTCTCTAAACTTCACACGGGCTGTTATTTTCTTCTAAGGGATAAAGTCGAGTAGGCGCCAACTTACCTTGAAGGTCGAACTTACTGTGAAGTTCGTAGTGAAATCCAAAAGAAAAAAGTATACATACACAGACATCGAACAAATAGGCCGAAGAGCATATGTGCAAGTCTCTAAAATAGTAGCACACATCATTGCTCCCAAAGAAAATAAAATAATTTCCAAAAGCCATTTGAACCTTGTAGCATTTCATTACTTTTACAAAGTCGAACTTCCCACACAGCAAAAGACAAGAGTCCCCAGTCCCCACCAACCCACCAAAAAAGGAAGCATCATATGAAGATAAGAAATAATAAGACTCCATCCATAAGTGCCTCCATCCATTTTGCTCTCGTCAGGGCGTCAAAAGCTCATGAAAAGGAAAGCTAGGGGCCAAAAAGATGACAAAAGCAAAATTGTGCATCCAACTTTGATTGCATTGCCACATAATGGGAAAGGAGATACAAAAGGTAACAATCCAGTATAATACGCAACATGAAAGAGATTAAAGCCCATAGGGAGTTCTTATGAGGGACCAGAGGGTTCAGATTTGATGGTTGTAGGGTTATCTGATTGGGTTGTAGGATAGACAAGCGCTGCAAGTGATATAGGCATGATGCAGAGTGATTTGGATTGGAGGAATTGCATAGCAGCTCCCACATCTTCTTCCATGAGTTTAATAACTTCCCTTTCTGTTTCCACGTTTGACCACTTTTCCCAAACCTGATGATTCAAACCTCTTTCCACTGTCTCATCCTAATATTTGAAAACCAAATCAAGTTTGTGGAATGAAGATAGTGATATTATATGCATACACATGCATGTTTAAAATTACTATTTGGCAAGGTTGCGTTAAAATTAGTAAAAGATACATCTTTACAATACCTCAATAGATTGCAGGGGGATGTCTGCAACAAGTTGAGCCACTGCACCAGCTCCTCCTAGCCTACTCATGCTCAAAACCTGTTCAACCTTTTAATGTCATTGAGAGAAAGAAAGAAGAAAAATATTTGGCTTTTAAGCTTGTAGCATTCACAGATATTTTCATAATTGGACTTTTAAGTGCCCAAATGATGATCCCAAGACATGAAAACATTCGTAGATTATGTGGACTTCGTAGACTAGCACTGCAGCAAATTCCCTATACAAACCTTTTGGATCCTTTAACAATTTGAACAAAGACAATGAAAGATAAACTATGAGGGCACGAAAGTATTAACTTATCATCAAGGTGATATGTCTGCAAGTTATTTTATGTCATAAAGAGTTCGAAAAAAGAACCTTTGGTATAAAGAGTTCTAGCCTAGAAGGGAACGTCATAAGAACAGAAGATGTAGCCTCTCAAGGATATTATGCCGAGAATTTTGATTATGATAGGTTGACATTGATTTTACCTTGACTTGAAGCCTCAAGAATTTCACATAGTCCAGAATCTCGTCAAGCATTGCAGCCCTATCTGTCTGCCAAAAAAAAAAGACAGAAGAACAATAATTAACAATAAAGGCAGTACAAAACTACGCAACTTTATTTAATTCAAGCCAATCGCCTCTTCAAGTGATTATCAACGATTAGCTACTTCAAAGGTTGAAGATAATTCAGAATCATGATTGTCATCAAAAAGTTTATATCAAAACAGACCCACTCCAGTTCTGGAAAGCATAGGAATAAACTCCGATATAACATTATGTTCCAACTGATAATTCCTGTCAATATATTAGAATAAAGCAAAATATCCAATACATATGGACCATTGTATTTCTTGACAGAAATGAAAATATACCAGGTATATGACTCTGCGTACTAAAATATAATTTTTTTTGTGACCTTTCACTGTTTCACATGCCATTTTCTGATATTAAAGGGAAGCAAAGAATAGATACACGGGAAGAAGGAACTTCAGGGAATCAAAAATTTTCAACAGAGCAAGGGTACACACTTTATTGCAGCTGGGAACAAGTTCTTGCAATGCCTTGATTCTTTCTGATATCCTTTCTCTGCGCAACTGTATTAAGATGCACTTAGTTAAGATGTAAATATGGCGAGAAGTTGAGACTTTCACATAGCTTGTTTGTGTAAATCATATACCCTCTCAGCAATACTATGGGGATCCGTCGCTTGTCCCCTTCGTGCCCGAACCCTTGGCCTAATGGCAGGAGGGTGTGGCACAGTTACTGCAGTGCTTGGTGTTGGCTGACCTTGAAAAGCCTATAAAATAAATCCAGTACAGTTCAGATGCAAAATACTGTGAAATCCTAAATCATGGACTTATACTAGCACTCTCTATAGCATAGACACTTCAACTAGAGTAGCGTGTCCGTATCCGACACGTGTCGAATACCGACACTTATCAAACACTCTACATAGTTTTTTTTTTTTTATTAGAAATATTATATTTAACTCAAGGTTATTATTAACTAACAAATGGGTACTCATATTTAAAAGATTTCAACAAGAAAAATTAATAAATAGTATAAAATTAAATTTATACTATATAAATAAAAAATTTAAATAATTTAATCAACATGTCGACTGTGTGTCCGTCAATAATTTTTTGAAAAATCACATGTCAGACATGTCCGTATCGGTGCATCATAGCTAGCAATTACCATGGCATAATCAATCTCACAACTAATTATCCTGCTCGAAAAGCAGCTAGAAAACAACAGCAACAAGAGATACATTTTCAAAATCAAGAGTTACCCACAACCACGTGGATGCTACTAAGAACTGAACAAAATACTTTCCCAACAACACACATGATTTTCTTGTCCTTTATGAGGACGCTCAAAGTGCAAGTAGGAATCTAATTTTTTTTTTTTGTCTATCTAAAAATCATTTCTATCCCAGCAGTCTCAAGAATGATTGTTTGTGGTTGTCGATGACATATAACCCCAGAACTATTCTGTGAGTATAATGTTAAAGCATGCACATTCATTCAGCCAACAGCAACTATGTTATTCAAATGAAAACTGTCATTCGAAGAGCATTCTACAATGTCCATAATTTTGTGATTCTCAGGTCTCTGATATCCATACAAAGGACAGATGCACATAAGTCAATTTCTTCTCCAATCTTTCGATTCCATTACTTCTCACTCAAGAGAAAGGACATTTATAAGACCAGAAAGTAAATTGCCCGCACTAGCACTCCTGAGTTAGAATAGGATGGCCAATACCAAATGACATGTGAAGCAGAGTTGATTTACGAACATTTGTGTTTCTCAGAAACCAAGACTCTAATAAGTTTCTAACACGTGCAAGTACACATAAGCACACGAACAGACTGTGTCTAGTTGAACAAAAGATAGAATGCTACAAGTTTGGTAGTGATATAGCAACTCAAACGGCCAAAATGATCACCAACAGTATCTATATGGCATCAGATATTTTTAAGTCAATAGTTTCTGTCTTGCTGAATGAATTACTTAGCAAGTCATTGAGTCAATATATAATCTGTCCCCACACCATATCCTCGTCAAAGCAAACTTGAGTACTAGAAATAACCAATTGAGCACAGCAACCATCACTTAAAAATTTAGTTTAAACTAATCTAATTGAACTCCACTTAGCATATAACAATGAGTATAACACCAAGTACACTAATCAAATTACTAAGCCAACTTAAACTTGTTCACGCTTCATATCGACCCCGAACCCCACTCACCCGATGGCCCACAAATAAAAAATGCAGATATAAGCCACAACTAGATGCAACTACCAAAGGGTGCACAAAATGCACTTACAGATGCCTAATTTATACACGAGTGGAGATAAATAAATGAAAAAATAAGTATAAATTTGTAATGTGTAACCTGCTGAACATGAGGAACAGGGTGGCGGATTGCATGAGCCTGTAAATGATCAAAAGTCGAATACAAACTCCCCATGTTGTTATTCAATGCTTCCCTCTCCTGCAAATACAGATAACAGATAAATCACAATGACTCTTTTACAACAATCAGAAGGCAAAATTATGAATCCACACATTTTCACACTCCAAAATATGGTTTTCTAAATAATTATCTTCTACATATAAAAAACAGAAAACAATTAAATTACTAGATTATATTCCACGTTTCACTTGATTCACCCTCATAACAAGACAATTTTCCATGTTTTGCCTATTACAAAGAGCTAGGTTGCAGAAATTGAAACTCTTCGGAAACTCATGGAGACATTTAGAAAATTAAAAAATATTATATAATTGTCTTTTACTTTAAAATCCGAAAACCTTGAGGAAACTTTTAAGAATAGCACGTCATAGCTTTTTGTTTCGTGTTTAATATAAATAAACTAAATATAATTTCAGACTATAATCCTTATATTTCACAAAATTAACAAGCAATTAAAGTTTGAATTAACGTTATAGAATTTCAGAAACAATAAACTAAACTTTTCCTACAGCTTACTGTCGACTAATCTTTTCAGAAATAGCATTTCCAATGTCCGTTCAAAGAGCAAAAAGGTAAATTAAGAGCTTACGGGCCTCACAACCAAGGTTCCAACGCCACTAACATCATCCTGTCCGTTATCCAGGTTAAGGCCCAAGGGAAACATCTGTGGATGGGGGAGGCCAGCACCGTCTGATGAGTTTCCAGCGTCAGCTCCAGCCAGGCCAGCATAAGAAGGGAGGGAGAGGATTTGCTCAAGGAAGTCGTCGGCTGTATAACCCTCCGGTGGGTTTGTTGCCATGCCGGCGATTTTCCGACGGCGACAAAATTTCCCGGCGAGAATAAGAGAGAGAAAGGTAGGGTAGAGAGAGAACGGTGAGAGCTTTTGGGAAACTGGCAATGATAAATGTATAAGCTTTTGTGGTGTGTGCTTTTTTATTTTTGACGAAAAGTGCTGTGATTTTTTGAGGCAGTGGTCGGGATCAAAGTGTAATTGGTATAAATTTTGGGGGTTGAAAATGCAACAAAATAAAAATAGGGGGAGTTATATCACCGCAGCAATTTTAGCCATATTTTGGCTCCATTTTTACAAAAACTCATGGTGCGTTGGACTTACTATTTTTAAGTTGTTTTCAATTTTGTAAAGTACAAAAATATGTTTGATATGTTATTTTTAAAAATACATTTTCGAAAATAAGGATAAATTTATAACATAAAATTCAAAACGCATTTTTTACGTTTCGAGTGTATACGATAAAAATTCTGAAAACACTCAAAATATAGAAAATAAGCATTTAAATAAAACTTTAATTGAATAAAAATTAATAAATTAAAAATTTTGAAAATTAAAAATATATAACTAAAAAATAAAATTTAAAAATTATAAAAAAATAAAATTGATAAATTTTAAAAAATAAAAACTTGAAAAAATAAATTCTAAAAATCTAAAACAATATATATAATTCTAAAACAATTCAAATTCAAATTCAAAATAAATAAATATTATAAAAATTTATAGAAAAATAAAATTTATAAAATTAGTTCCAACTCTTAATGATTATTTACAAAAAAAAAATTATAAAAATGTTTAAATGAACACAAACAAAGGTATTTTAAATCCATGCATTTTGTTTCTATATTTTAAGATTAATTTATTATTTTTTAGTTAAAAAAATATTATAAAATTCACCAACTTTAAAATGTATATAATACTTGATAATATATTAATGTAAAATTGTTCTTTTTTTTTATTGAAAAATCAAATTTAATGTAATAAAACAAATTTTCAAAGCAATTGTATTTTCTAGTTTTCTATTTTAAGAAATAATTTTTCAAAATGACAAACTAAATGCGTTTTTAGAAATCTTAAAATAAACCCAAAAAAATGAATTCAAAACTCAAAATTGAAAATCGAAACACAAACCAAACGAACCCTGATCAACATTTATTTTTAACCGCGCATTCTTTTATAAAATAATTTTATACATAAATCCAAAAAAAAAAATTCATATTTTTTAAACATACATTCTCCAACTTTTTACTATTTCAAAACATATTTTTTGGAAAAAAAATGAAGCCCAAACAGGGGCATAGTCTTTTACATTTTCCCATTATAGTATTTAATTTGTAAACTTTTTTGTCACATTCTTATTGTCAACATTTTATTGATTAGCAAATCTTTTCATCCAACAAGTTCGTTAGAGAGGTTAAAAAAAAACTTATTAGCCCCTTTCAATTTTTAAATAATGAAGAAAAAAATCATTATCAGATAAATGTGCTAATTAATGAAAGATAGAGATTAGACCAAAGAATTAATTAGTGTTTTAGTCAAGGAGTCAAAGAGTAATTAAATCTTATCTAGTTTTAATAACTATGGAGTCAAGAAAGTCTATTTGTCTTTTGTAGATTAAATTATTATGTACATGGTAGTTTTATGAGTCATTTCATAATAGAATCGGCTATAAGGCAATCAATATGTATTCGCCATGTGTCACATCCCTATACGACCGAACTATCCCAAAGCTTGAAGGAAAATATATAAATACCCCCATTTTTTAAGAGTAAAACATGCAAATCAAATATTTCTCTCAAATAGTTATTTACCCTCTAACTAACTTCAAGTTTGAGCATCAAAACTAGAGACATAGGAGGAGAAAATCATAGTTAGATAAGAGTATTTGTTTGATCCAATTTTTACCATCAACAAATTGGCGCCATAAATAGTAAACTATGAATAAAGTAAACCACGAAACTCTGTTACAACAAAAATAGCCTTGAAATCTATAGGATCTGAGAAAAATGAGTGGAACAGAAGAAAGGTATCACCGAAGGTTGAAATCAAAGGATATAACGAGGACAATTATATGGATAGTGATGCTAATCCAAATGACAACGAGAAGAAACACCGACCAAGTATTAGGACAATGCTAATCAAAGGATCTGAGAAAAATGAGTGGAACAAAAGAAAGGTATCACCGAAGGTTGAAATCAAAGGATATAACGACGACAATTATATGGATAGTGATGCTAATCCAAATGGCAACAAGAAGAAACACCGACCAAGTATTAGGACAATGTTTTTGCAGCTCAACATCGCCACTTAAAGAAAAAGATGCCCATTGCAAAAACAATCCAGGAGATGGCAGAAAACCTGAAGTTGTTAACTGCAAAAAATGTGTCATTACGTGCCCAAATTGAGAATTCAGGTGACAAGCGAAATTTAGAGGGACCTGAGAAAAGCACGCCGCGAGTTCTTTCTCCAAGACACATGGCAACTAGCATGTGTCAAAGTGTCAAGTGCTAATGAAAGTATATTAGAAAGGAAGAAAAAAGGGAGCAAGGTGAAGCTAAATCCTCTATTGGGAAATCAATGGATGAAGTAAGCTGACGTGTTAAAAGATCTACTCCATACTACCACAAGGAGGGTCAAGGAGCGAAGAATTCCGTCGATACTTCATACAACACTCTTTCATTTAAGGAGTACAAAAATCAAATGACTGATCGTATGAAATCGATGAGTATGTACCATTTTCTAAGAAACTGAAAGAGATGCCAATTTGGGACAAATTTTGTTCGCCGTATTACAGAGAAATACAACGGGAAAGGAGATCTTATATACCATCTGTATGAGTATATTATATAGATGAAGTTAAAAAAGGCAAGCCCCACATGAAGTGCTAAGGTTTCCATTTAACACAAGACTACTAAGAGATAGTATAGAAAATTATCGCTACGATCAATCAGAAGCTAGCTGTAACTGAAGCGGGCATTTTTAGGAGCGTTTGCCAAAAGTAGAATGAGGTATATGCGACGGGAAGAAGATGAGTCTTTCAAAGGCTATTTTGTGTGGTTTTAGCATTGAATTAATCACTTGTGAAACCATATCGGATGAGAAGGCCAAAAATATCCAATGGAATGGCCTACTAATGGAGACTCCTTTTCTTGCAATGTCCGCAACCAAAATCCAAATTTTTATTACCAGCTAGTAAACTTGGTTCAAAGTAAAATCTAAATAGAGGACTCCATTGCTAACCAAAAGAAGATAGTGCAAATTCATACGAAAAAACTCAAAAGTAAGACTTCAGCATATTCTTTTAAATTGCCAACACAATAGTACACGTATTATAACAAACATATAATTAAGGTACATGCAATATCGTTCGACCTTCATTTGGGTATGGGTTAAGCACACTTTTCCCCTAAAAGCCAAAAAGCAAAATTCATCATTATAAGGATTACAGTACAAATGAGTTCTATAAGATACTCAATATGGCCAAACTACAAAGTCAATAAAGAGGCTTGTATGGAAAAGGTGAAGGCAGTTTCTACGGGATCCCGAAACCACCAGCCACCCTGACCTAATTCATGATGAGATTACCAATTTTCAGGCAAAACGCCTACGGTTAAAAACCACAGACATGTCAAGATACAAACCACCTTATCCAACTAGATGGTGATGTCGAAGAGTTAGACCAATGTAGTTCGAGAAAACATAAGCACCTGCAAAAGCTCCTAGCTCTTTATCCCCAGTAAGGAAAATCAACACCGTAATCGAAGGCCCTTATATAGGTGGAGAAATAATGGTATTATGCTTACGTTGCCAAAATACCCATGAAACTACATCTCTTCCAATTATACTTAATATTAGTAATGAACATGGAGTCATATATCCCCACTACGATACATTGGTCGTGCGAGATATAATAGCTCATAACGGCCTCAGTCGCATACTGGTGGATAATAGGAGCTCTGTAAATATATGTGATTACGCCCAAAGAGTTACACGGTGTTGTAGTGAAGTTTTGGGGTGTCATATCCACATGGAGATAGAAAAATGATTCAAGGGGTTCAAAAACTTAGGGTTCTTGTAAATTTGATGAAGTGAGTTTGTTTATTGTATAAAAATATAGTAAATTACCGAAAATAATGATGGGAATTAAGATAATATGTAAAATAGTGAAGTGTCGTGATTCCTTTAACTAGATTGGATCAACCAACATCAATCATT